>CM036617.1:28030895-28248395 GCA_020746105.1 Trogon surrucura | reverse complement strand
GTAAAGGGAAGCCCAGTATTTTGCAAATATGCTTTGCATCATAGGAACAAATAATTGTAGGAAATACTTCCTAAAAACATGACTATCAGTAACAAATGCTATATATATTTTCCAGGGTACACTGTCAAAGCCTATGAAAGCATAAAGCTAGTTAGGATTTATACAAACTGCCTTTATGATTCATTATAAATACATCTGGCAGGTTTATGATCAGGTGTGTTATCTCCTCTGATATTTCTACCTGAGCTTTGGGTAACAAAGAGCAGATCATGTCCTGGAATTTGCTGGACATGTTGTTGAATAAAGCTAGTAATTAAACGAATAAGAACTTATAGTTAAATTCTTCCAAGAATAGATCAATCACAGAATCACACAGAATGTCAGGAGTTGGAAGAGACCTTGAAAGATCATCCAGTTTAACACCCGTGCCAGAACAGGATCACCTACAGGAGGTCACACAGGAACGTGTCCAGGTGGGTTTTGAAATCCTCCAGAGAAGGAGACTCCACAACCTCCCTGGGCAGCCTGTGCCAGTGCTCTGTCACCCTCACTGTGAAAAAGCTTTTCCTAATGTTTTTGCGAGACCTCCTGTGTTCCAGCTTGTACCCATTGCCCCTTGCCCTGTCATTGGACATCACTGAAAAGAGCCTGGCTCTGTCCTCCTGATCGCAGAATCACAGAATCACAGAATCACAGAATGTCAGGGATTGGAAGGGACCTCGAAAGATCAAGTCCAATCCCCCTGCCAGAGCAGGAACGCCTTCATAGCAAGACCAGCAAGCACACTTGTTTACTCTTCCTTCCTTCTCCCCACTCTCAGAAGCATTCAGTGCTGGGATGTGAACCATATCCAAAGTAGGTGGAATAGGATAAACAAAATTATATTAGGAAAATAGGTGAGTCTTGGTGCCTTTTCTCCTATGGCTGCAAACAGTATAAGTATCATTCTGCTTTCAAAGACAGTTTGCTCTTAATTGAGAGTATATTTTTATCTGCCAGTAAAATTTCCCATTCACTTTGGGCTTATAATGAACGAGATTTTTTTTTTTTTCCCCAATTTAGCTCCAGGAAATTTCCTTTTCACAGCACAGAGCAAGCCCTGTCCTGCAGGAGAGAAGGTCTAACCCAGAAATCTGTGTCATGTTCACTAGAACCAGGGAAAAAAAAAAAAAAAAAAGGCTGTGGTGTTTAACATTACATTAGCTACAGTTGTTATCTGAATTTGGGATTCACCTCTCAGCCCTCATCAGTGAAGTCAGACACTTTTCACTGTCTTGACTTTTTACCTTATAAGCTTTTCTCTGTAAGGACTACTTCTTATTCTGGTATGGCAACCTGCCTGATTCAGCCCTAATGGAAACCCTGTGGTTCAGCGGATGTTTCCCTTGGCAGCTAATCTGATGTAAACAGTTCTCCCCAGCCTTACTCAGAGGTATTCCTGCTTGCTCCCATGCCATCACCTCTTCAGGACAGCTCTTTATAGGACTGTGAGATGCAGCAAACCAAGGAACTGATCAAAAACATGCAAAGATAAAAATAACCTCACTTACTTTTCTTTACATTATTTTTGCTTAGAACAAGCTGACCAATATATGTGTTATGAGTTAGAAAATCATGTTTGCCACATGAGACCATAAACACAAATGAGGAGATGACATAGACACAGGAATAAAGAAGGTGGCTGGGGAGATGGACAGGAGTGGCTTATATCAGCTTTGCTGTTATGAGGAGAGTATGTGAAACCAGGGTCTTGCTGCCACTGTAAAAAACATAAAATCTGTCAAATCTTGCTTTTGAACACAATCCATTTTGTGACTGGTGAGAGCAAGAGCGTCTCTGTTTATAACACTACTTACAGAAGGAGTGTTTAATACATCAGCAGCTTGGCAGAATTAATTTTGTGATTATCTTTCTTTGAGGGAGCATCTGGCTCCATCAGCCACTACCCAGTATAATGAAACATCAGACTCATCCAAATCATGTGAGTTTCAGATATGTGTCATGAAAAGAATCCAACACTCATGACTGTTTGGTTGGATTATTTTCTCTTTTTTCCCCCTCTGTGCATATTTATTTCGTTAGATTTATCTCTGTTCCATTTTCTTTCTCTTCATGACTAGGATTTTAAAAGTTCCAGATGAAGTGTCATCAGATAATATTCAGAAAAAAAAGTCTTTTGATGTCTTAGCATTGGTTCTATATTTAACTTCTTGTATATCTGGAATTGAAGTAGACATGAGCAAGAACTCTAGCAGGCAAATTTGTATTGCCAAGGAAATAGATACGACATGACTGAATTCTGGGTCTTCTGAATCTTTCACTTTTATTACTTCTTGATCCGAGCTGAGGATTGTTGAGTTGGAAAAATCACCTGAAATAGACATATTTTATGTGGTGGCTCCATGTCATGAACTTAGAAGGGATCACATACAGAATATAAATTATAGTACACTGATCAGTGCCAACCATCAGCAAATACCGTCAGTACAAACACCGATCTAATATTTGCAAATGACTTGTACTTTTAGAATAGCTGAAACTGGATGCCCAGTCTGCATTACACTGAGCTCTGTGATTCAAACTCTTTTTTAGACAAGAGATAATGCAATAACCATATGTCCTGGTTTGAGCTAAACAGAACCAATTCTGTTCAGTGGTTTTACTTTTCAGCTCAGTCTCTCCTAAGAGACTGCAGTTTCTGAAGGTAGCAACATGGTTTTGCAGATAATATCTGCTACTAGAGGTGATAATGCCTGACGTTTATAGTTGCTTCCAGGGATTAGTATTCAGAAAGGTTCTTGCTTTCTGCAGAAAGGATGTTGTGTGCTATGTTGGGGGTGCCAGGAACTAAAAGGGATCGCAAGGAAGTAAAAAGTTGCACCTCTAGGGAGGAACAGACAGGACAGGTGACTAGCAAGAGTGTCCCATTCCCTATACATCATATCCAGTATAAACCTCGGGGATCATGGAGGTTAATCTCTCTTGCTCTGATGGCCGGTGTTTGAGGAGGATTCCATCCATTCTTCTGCCTTTGATCCTGATCAGTTCCCAAATCCACCTCCAGTATCCAGTTCCCCTCTGCTGCTGCACTGGAGCCTCCCCAGTGCCTGCCTGCTCTGCAGCATCAGTGGTGATTGCTAGTAGGGAGAGAGTTGTGTTCAGTATCAGTTTTGTAAATATCTATATATATTTCATTATTTTCACTATATTTCCTTATTAACACAATTATTGTTTTACTAAATCTGTTCTAGTTTTCTTTTCCAATCTGTCTCTCTACCTTATTCCCTTTCCCTTCTGCTTTGGAGAGGGAGAGCGGTTAGTGAGCATCTGTCAGCATTTAGTTGCTGGCCCATCCCTAACCCTTGACACCATATAGCATAGTTTACTCTAAATCTTCTACTTCAAAGGCGATTTTTTTTTAAAAAAAAAATTGCTTCTTCACTCCAGTTTCCTGAAGTACATTTTGCTTTGTTAGTTAAAAAATTGTTTCCTCTTCTCAAAGCTGTGCTTGCATAACTCACAAAGTTAAAAAAATAATGTAAACAGAAATGGGCCAGACCTGCTGATATTTGTATTCCTGCAAGAAAGAGAGGACAGCTATCAGCTGAGGGTACATTCCAAAGCACTGGAATTTGAGCAAGTATGGCAGAAGTCCATCCTGGATGAATGGAAAACTCCTCATGGAGTTCATACACAAAAGGGAAGACCTCAGAGGTGGTCATACCTCAGAGAAATATAAAAGAATTGCTCAGCTATGTGAGGATGGAATTAGGGAAGTCAAAACTCAGACAGAGTTAAAACTAGAGAGGAATGTGAAGGGCAAGGAAGACTTCTGTAGATACACTGGTAATAGAAAAGTTAGGGAAATCTGGTCATTGGGACACAGGACCTAGTGTCAAAAGATATTGAAAAAGTCTGTTTTCACTAGTACGACTTGCCCTCTGGCATTCCAGTGCCCCTGATCCTAGCAGAATCTGGCAGAGGGAAGCAGTACCCACAGGAGAGGAAGACACAGTCAAGGGGTGCTTACACCGCTCAGACATGTAGAAATCTGTGGGACCAGAGAGAATGTACTTCAGGAAGCTGTAACAGAAAACTAATGTCTCTACAAGGCCTCACTCTGTGATCTTTGAAAGATCATGGTGACCAGAGGAGTTTTCTGGTGACTGGAAAAATGAAAATATCACGCTTTTCTTCAAGAAAGAGAGGAGACTCCAGGAAACTACAGATCCCTCAGTCTCCTGGGAAGATTATGGTACAAATCCTCCCCAAAGCCATTTGCAGGCTCATGAAGAACGAGGTGACTGGGAATAGGCAGTAAATCACATCTGATCAACATAACTGCCTTCTATGATTCCATTACCAGCTCCATGGACGAGAGGACAGCAGTGGATGTCGTGGCTCCAGACTTCAGCATAGCCTTCGATGTACTCCATGGTATCTTTAAAGACAAGTTAAATAGCTGTTGTTAAATCCTACTACAGAATAATCTAGAAACTCATCTTTAGTAGGTAAGAAATTATTTTAAAATTGGTAATACAAAAGTGATGAAAAGACTCAGTCCATAATAAGAATGAAAGTACAAAGAAAGCTTTGTTTCCAGAAAAACATACAGATACTCCCAAAGAAGTTTAAACATTCCTTTATGTTTAGATAAATCCTCTATAAATTAGTAGAGGCAGCCAAGCTTCCAAATGTGAAAAAAATATTCAGGGAAGAGAAGAAAAAAAGCTGAGTTTGAAAGAAAAATATTCCCAAGAGAAGAGGGGAGGAGCAAAAGAACTGTAGGCTACCCAAAGTAGAGAAGCCTATGTTCCAAATTAGTTAGGCAAACTCAGTTTTTCACATTATGTCCTGCCATTCTGGACTCTTCTTTCAGCCTTTACTCCCATTTTATCAATTAGTTCAGCATGATTAACATCAGCAGAATGTTTGCTGGGGAAAAGTTAAGACCTTTGCCCAACCGAACATCACTCGTGTCATGGAGAGACTGTAACTTTACCTGCAGCCATTTCTCAAGGCAATAATTTTCTGTAAGTAATACCACCACAACCAGAGGTTATTAGAGTGTTTTAATTCATTTGTTTCACTCTCTCTGTAACTTCATGACTAAAACTTCACTTCTTTACAGGTGAACATTTCTGACAGTAACACTTGCTTTAGTTGAATTACTGTAAATGACAAAAGAGACTACAGTAAAAGGGATGTATCAATATGAAATATTTTATATCACACTAAAGTGAAATTTCACTCTACCCTTGACGCTTTTCATTAAAAAGTCCAAGCAAATCAACAGCATATTTAACTCTGGTTTAAGTGAAAATTAAAGAAATATAAATTGAGTAAAAAATAACAAATTAAAAGTCACTTTTTCAGTTAGTTTTCTACTTGTAGGACTCTCTGCATCTCGTTCCAGTTCTTTTACAGTTGACAGAAAAAAAAGAGGTGAGCAGACAAGTCTCTACTGAAGATCAATACTGCTTTGATCCACTGTTCTGCTGCAGATGTGTATTTTTCAGCCCAGATCAGAAAGGTTACTGAAAGGTAACAGAATGTGGGAAAGCATTCATTTCATACAGTTACAAATACTACTAAAGTAAAGGGTTTTCATTTTTTATTTAAGACACATGGTCATTTTCAAAATATAGTAACGGATATTTCTTTCTTCCAGCTACTACAGAAATACAGTCTGAAATGGAACAAATTTTCCAGAAGAAGCAGCAGTCTGAATAGCTTGGAAAGATCCAGTTCTAGTTTACAATCTGAGATATATGGCTATGGTTCTGGGTTACCTTTCAAAAGAGGATACCAGGAGGAAGCACTGTAAACCCATTCCAGATCCTAGAAAGTATTCTTGAGGGAACGATACTCTTTTGGCAAAGACAGGGACTAGATGACCTAAAGGTGTTTTCCATTTCTGTTTAAGTATTTTTAAAATAGATATACGTTTAATAAATTCTTATAATTTCTACAAATGGCCCGAAGAATACTAGTAGATCATATGATTTTAACTAAAAGACCCAGCTGGGCCTGACCTTGCAGAACCTTACATATAAGCAGAGCTTCAAACTTGGTGAGTTTTACTCACAACTCGTGAATAAGATCCAGGGAAGAAATTATGGAATACCAGCTGGTGTCTTCTGTTCCCTCCTGTCCTCATGGTAGACATGAAACAAGTAGAAGAGAAAGAATTCTACCACTGTATGAGGGCTCTGATACACAGTCAAGTCACAAAGGCTAAGAAAATGCTTTGCAAATTGAGGGCTAATCCCTCCATTCACTCCCAGATTCTTCCACTTACTGATTCTCTAAGTATGGAGGAGCATTTCTGGAAGGACTGCTCTATAATTCTTGTGTAAACCAAGAGACAACTGAAAAAGAAACAAGGCATATTTTGAGACAAAGGGCTCGTTTTCAATAGCTATGCAAACGATAAAACAGATGAAGTTTTTAATGAGTTTGAGATTTTATAAAATATTTTTAGCAATGAACTTTACTTTGACAGCAGAAAATTTAATTACTAGTAGTCACAGAGTAATTAGAACTTGAGGTTTGAAAGGTAATTATATTGGTCAAAGCCAATAATTTTGCTTCCAAAGTCAAAATGTGTTAATTCAGAAGCCTGTATGGCATGAATATAAAAGAAAAGAAACCTTTCCCTACATGTCGGGCAACATTTAATGAACTGCTAATGTGAAAATGCAGTAAAATATTTAAATGTTTTAGTGACAGCTACCGGAGGAATGTCTACTAAATGGTTTAATTTAAACGATGTTATAGCACAAAGTCTGGGACTCACGTGTGATACAATAACAGAGAGACATAACACTTTCCTAGGATGGCCTAAACAGAAAAAAAAAATGTATTAGGGTTTGATTCAGTATGTATTAATTCATGTCTTCTGTACGGCTTCTAAGCCAGTTACTACTTTCCAAATTCAGATGAAATATTGTGATAAAGGAAGTTTTAAATGAAGTTTGATAGAAATAGCTCCTTTTCACAGAAGGAAAAAATACTCCTGTCAGAGGGAATGGGACAGAAAATAAGAAAACTTTTTCATTTACAAAACTCAATGAACTTTTATCTTTTTCTGGAGTCTGCCTTGCACAGCAGAGTCCTAGAAGGCAATATTTTTCTGATTAGTCACCTCACAGAACTGGGTGGCTTCTACTCTCCTGCGTCATATGTCAATTTTATTTGATTTGGTCTGTTTTCTGTAGACTGTCATGTTTGTCTAGTGACTAAATTCCAGCAGTTCCAGTAGCCCAGTAAGGGATATGACCACAAATCTTGGTTGTGGTTACTTGTGTCCCCGATTCTTCCCAGCTGAACTTTTAAATTGTTTACAGTTTGGGAAGAATTTGTGTATCTGCACATTACGCATTAGCATCACGTGTTAATACTGATTGCAGTGTTAGTATAATATCTCAGTGTTGAATCTTTCCAGAAAAAATGGTCCTTGACCACATCTGCTATTGGAGTTCGGATGTTTAGTCAACTGATTCAAACCATCAGTATCTACTTTAGGGTGAATCAAATCCTGCCCTTAGTCCCCTGTAATTCTCACAGCTAAAGATGTTGTCAAATATGGTATCAATATCAGGGGTAATATTCACCTCTCATTACTTGAGAACCTAGATTTAGGTAACTCACACCCCTCCCTTTACTGCCTAGTGAGGAGCTTTGCCCAGTGAGGCCAGCAACTGGAAAGACTGGTTTGCAGTCAGTTCGTAGCTGTGCTGTTAGGACATGCGCAGTAAATATTTTATCAGAACATCTGGCAATACTAAAAGAGGAGAGAGGCACCGGGTTATTCAGCATGGACACACGTACAGCTTTGGAGTTTCTGTAAGTGGGAGTTTCAATCATATAGCTTAACTGCCAGGACCCACGGAGGTTTCTCAACTTCAGCATAGAGTGTCCTCTGAAATGGCTTGTACTTCCTGGCCCAAAAAGCTTAGGTCTGTTCTAAAAATTACAGTTAGCAACAGCTGCTATTGTTGAAAAACACTTCTAAGTTTTACTACAGAATGCCTAGACACACTTAATGGATTTACCTGGAGAGTGTTTTCCCAACTCACAAAACTTTATGAGCTTAAATTAAAGTTCCTAGACAAACCTAATAGTTTTTGAAGTTTTTCCCAGGCAGAAGAAAAAGCCAAGCAAACAGAAAATGAAAGCAACAAACTCTCAAGGGATTGACCACACAGGCTAGAAGTTAAGGCCAGTACTTGTCAGAGATCTTTGTCCCATTCACAAGCCCCATGAAAATTTATTTCTACAAAGCCGTGCACACCTGAGAACTGCAACTGGGAGAGAGAAAAGAAGCATTGACCATGTGTGAAAGACAGTGGTTAAGCTGCTGGTGTAAGTCCTAAAGGAGTAAAGTCAGAAAGGCTAAACTGTAAAAGAAGATAAACAATTATTTAATTATTTAACAGCTTTATGTAATGGTCACACTTGTGAAAATGAAAGACTCTCATACCTCTTGATTTCTAGAATCAATTCCACTCAATTACCCCAAATTCAGATAGGTTTAGCTGGCATCTGTTCTCTCTAGTCCTTGAATTGATCACGACATTCAATTCCTCACCTCAAGGAGACCAAACCGTAGGTGGTTTTGGCCCAAGCTAAGGCAGCATAAAGCACCTAATCTAAAATCCTTGTAGATAGTTGGTAAACTGGTTTGAATATTCAGACTATGTTTTCCATTCTTCTCAGATCTTACAGCATACTGTGCGTGTGTTTAGAACATACTGTATGCAGTCCGCTTAGGTCTTACAGCCCAAAGCAAAATATATGCATTTCATTTTACTCTTAACATAGAAGTTGTAAACAGACTAAAGCCATGAATGCATAGAAATAAGCATAAATATTACATCTTTTGTTTCTACTTTCAAGGGCATTTTCCACCTTTCCATGCTGTGCAGTTTTTCCTTGTCTGCAGTTCTCTCTGTCAATTTTGTGTGGCGTTTTTGAGACAGAGAGAGTACTTATTGATAGAATAATTGAAGAATACTGAAGGTATATAACTTTATCTAGTTGTTTAAATTTTAAGTAAAACAGTATTTTCATGTTTTTGACAGATATTAGTCCGTAGTTCATGTGAGTCATACTGAAGTCCTCATCCCTACACTTAAAGCCATTTTGCCTAAAATTATTTTTAGGTACAGTGCAACTATATCACTGATGTAACTGTTTTTCGGACATGCCAGAAATTCTACAAGCATTTTGCAGCTATAAAATAAATATGAATATAATACACTTGCTAATATCACATACTGTATTACACCATATATCTTTAATATGACTCAGAAACTGAAGATGAGAGTGAAGGCAAGGACAGGACATCACAAGACAGATCAGGAATCTACTTCTTAGCTCTTTGACTCTTGAAACAGTGAAAGATCAAAAGTCTCTTGTTTAAGACTTCAGGAATAGTCAGGTAAATTTTAGTTCAATTCCATTTCTCTTTAAATCCTTACATAACTGATCCAATAAAATGAAGCAATGTCAAAGTCTCCAGGAAACACACAATATTAGGCTTCCTAGTTGAACAATCGCCATGTAAACCTGAAAAGTCATCTGACATTTCTGACTGGGTAGGAAAACAGCAGTTTCTTATTAAACCATGTCATCTTAATCACTGAGACTGAGAGTATATCCTGTAAGAGAGAAGAAAACGCTCTTCACTTTGGATAGTTAATAAATTTTAGTTTAATGAAATGAGTAAAAGATCTGCTGTGAAACATCTGAAATATCAGGTTGTAACAGAGGTTTTGCCTCTGTTCAGTGTTGTCTGTGGACCTCATGGGTACTTCAAACTCATGAAAAAACTAATGGAAAGCTCAAGCAGGCAGCAGTTTAGAGGTCTACATATGTGCCAAATAAAAAGCAGATTGAATGAAGTCTTTGCCAGTGGGAGACAATGTTAATAATAACAGAAAAAGCACAAGAATATAATTCAATTGCAAAAGAAAAAATAAAGAAGCAAGGTTCTGTAGGCACAGCAAACATGAAATATTTAAATCAGGGTGGTAACAGCATCAAGTTCATTGAAAGCCACATCACACAAGGAAAAAACATTACACAAAGCTATGGAAACTGTGGTGCCTCTGCATTGCCAAACTAACTAGAATTAATGATGTAAGCAAATTCCATCTGAGGGTTGAACATTTAGGTACAGTGAGGTAAAAGCTGAAGGTATTTCAGTAGAAATTCTCTTCCACAGACACTCAAAGCTGTATGCAGCCATAAAAGATTTCTTCTGTCTCCACAGTGCTCTTGTTCACCCAAGGAACCTAGAAATTTCCAGAAGCCTCACAAGAGCTCCCTGACAGATAGGTGTAAAATGTAGATGGGTGATGAAACCAGACAGAAACATTAAAAGAAGATGAGTAAATCATCTAGCCAAGCAACAATGAACAGGGTGCAGTTAAGGCAATATTCCCTCTGATACATGTTTCCTACTTCTTTTATTTGTGCGGTTTTCTTCACAGATCTGTCTCTTGTCATTGCGACATTACTTTCTGAACTCCATCTTGATCAAAATGTTTGTCAAGGTCTCCACTCCCTTTACCCTGTATGAAAATCTTCTTCCTTTGGTCTTGTGTTCCCAGGACTTTTCAGGATCCAGGACACGATCTTCCTCCTTGGCATTAATATGACTTATGATCTTAGTCAAATTCACCACATAAACATGGCCTTTAACATATATCTTTAATATATATCAATGAATTTAGCACATATTCTGAGTTCTTGGTCGTGGATTCACGGTACATGAGAGATCCAGGAGCAGCTCTAAAGCAATCCATGAGATATGAAGTCTGTGAACTGTTCATCTGAAAAAAATGAACAGCTGAAAAAAAAATATGCAGCTCAGTATCCAGGTTCCATTGCTCTGTAGAAAGAAAAGAAATTTATTTTCCCTTTTTAACAAAAGAAAAAAGGAAAAAAAAGGAAGGCATGGAAGCATGTTTTTGGTGTCACAAGCAAGCATCTCCGTTGTATCTGTTTATGTTTTTCCTTAATTGCTGAACAACTGCCTTGCATGTATGAGTATCTCATCAGACAGATGTTGTCTTCGTTTTGCTGAGCACATGAAAATCTTACAGAGTGGGTTTGAGACATGAAAAACAAACACTGTGGGTTCTTCATGGCTTATTAGTTAACCACAGAGAAAACATTCCTCATTTCATCAGTAGAGTATATATTTTGATTCAGCTCAGCTGAAGGGGGGATGTCTGGCAATACATTTTTGGTACATCTGCGGTACAGAATATTACTGCTACTTAAAAAAACATTATGTGAAATAGGCAATTGCAAGTTAGCTCAGGTTAGGAACTTCATGCTGTTTTGTCATGACTGCTCCACCTGTGTCCCAGTAAGGTCTGTTCAAATAAGATTTTCAGGTGTCATTCACAATATGTCATTATGTGTCACCCACAGGTGTCACACGTGTCATTCGTGGGTGTCATTATGTCATTCACAGTGCAGTCTCCAAGATGGCTTTCAGCTCTTAATGTATTTGTTGATATCCCAACTATCAAGAAATCTTCCAAAATAGAGCAATGAATTTTAATCATGCAACTGTGTAAAAAAATCAATGATGTAGTCTTGAGATTGATGAGAAACAATATTTTGAAGCCCAAGGAAGTAAACACACTCTGAAAACATTTTTTTTTTAATAAATCTCCCAAATCAGAGGTAGAGAAAAAAAAATTCAAACATAGCAATAGAGTATTGATGCACCAACTACACAGTTTCACCTCTTGAAAAAAGAAGGAATTCACATCCTCAGAAATACAGGAATTGTTTTTTACGTATTAGAGAGGCGAAGACTGGTAATTAGAGACAAATTACTGTAGTTCCTAACTACTTTGTTATCTACTGAAAAATAAGCCTTTACTTTTAGAAAAACTCATCAAATAAATCTATACTTTTCCTACAGTTAAATCTTTTTTATAGTTCTTAAACAAAGCCTGAAAAGAAATTGTGGTAGGACAGGGGTGAACTGGAAGGAAGCACAAGTTTTCTCCCACGTTACACAGAACTCACTCTGTACCAAGCAATGATCTGAGGGGCACACACAACAGCTGCATTAGCCCTTCCTCTCCCTTTTTTCTTTCCCCCACTCTGAACTAGGAACAGGGTGAAAATGTAGGTAAAGAAGAACGATGTTCATATGACTTAGGTTTAGCCATCTAAAAGTTTCCACTGGCATTTCAGTTAGGCTCCTGGAAGGTCAAGGGAAACAAAGAATTACCATTATCAGTGATTCTTAAGGGCAGGAATAGAAGATCTGTGGCTGAATCTCTCACTCCTTCCCATGGACTACAGTTCTCCATCTGCAAGACATGCCCACTCACAGTTCTGTAAGATTTCTTTTTGTTCATGTTTTTCTTTAGTAGAAAACTAATGGGGTGCTTAAGACTTCTTCTACCGAGGAAAGACAGGCAGAGCAATAACCTGTGGCTGGATGTTGAGGTCAGATGACTTCAAATTTAACACACATTTGTAGCAATGAAGACAACCAATCATCTGAGCAGATTACTAAAGAAAATAACAGATTTCCCATCTCTCATGTCTTTAAATCAAGATTACATGTGGTTTTGCAAGATAAGTTTTAGCCAAACATTTTAGGACAGTAGAAGATAAATAAATGCAGTTGTTTGACTTATTTCACACAGGAGATGAAACTAGATGATCCAACATCTCCTTCTTGTTTCACATTAAATGGTTTATTTATTTGTATTTTTCTTTGCCTGTCAGAGAATCTCAGACTAATGTATTCTCAAAGAGAAGCTTTTAACTTGAGAATCTGATGGCTAATTTCACCAGTGATTTCAAGTATTTAGGAGTTGAAGGCTTTATTTGACATGACAATTCTCTGGGTAATTTAATCAAAGACAGATGGTGGACACCACATTCTTTTTTGTATGTGTTTCTAGATATTGTGGACTTTTATGTTAGCTACTTTTAAAATAAAATTCTAATTTCTTAGAGGACTAATTGATCATTGAATAAAAAACTGCATTATTAAACTTGTGGTTTATTTGGTCAGTAGAGAGGTTATAACCTAAATATTGAAACAAAGAAGTGTGGGTTAAAATAATTGTCTTTTATTTGCGACAGATGCCTAGTGCAGAGACAGCCTGCGTTTTGCCACAAAAGTTGGTGAGTAGAGAACTGATGGTAAAGCTCCAAGGTTTTTACAGGAGAAGTTTAGGGAGGAATGAGACCGAGTGGATATGCAGGGATGACTTTTGCCTTTGCTGTCCCTTCTGACCATTCTTTCTTTCCACTTAAGAGAAGAAATATTTCTAATATTTATCAGTTCTTCCCTATCCAACTGGAAAGAAACAGTTATTTGGTGAAAGCTTTCCAAATGCCAAACCAGTCACCAGCATTGCAAATGTGTCATCTGTGGGTAATCAGAAGCTATATGGGGGCTGTGCATCTGACAAGGCAAACACCACTTATAACATATGATATATAAAATATTGTGAAGTGTTGAAAATGTTGTGATGAACAGAGAGACCACCGAAGCCCACAGAAGTGTATTTACTTTGGAATATCTGGGACCACAAGCTTAGAGAAACTCCTGGGAAGCAGAAGTGTCACAACTGCTGCGTTTGGATCATGCTATTTCAGGTAGCAAAGGAGAGTGACTACTACTAAAGAGGTTTCTGAGTAAAATCAGAAGCAGTGCTGCATTTGGATGTGTGAATCATATTTTTTAAGACTTTAAAATCATGCAATCACAGAACCATAGAATTGTTTCAGTTGGAAAAGACATTTAAGATCATCAGGTACAACCATTAACCTAACAGTGCCAAGCCCACCACTAAACTATATACCTAAGCACCTCATCTATAGGTCTTTTAAATACCTTCAGGGATCGTGACTCCACCACTTCACTAAGCAGCCTGTTCCAATGCTTGACAACTCTTTCAGTGAAGAAATTCTTCCTAATAACCAATCTAAACCTTCCTTAGCACAACTTAAGGCCGCTTCCTCTCATCCTATCACTTGTTACTTGAGAGAAGAGACCAATCCCCACTTCCCTGTAATATCCTTACAGGTAGTAATGTCTTACTTTTTTTTTATCAAAACAAAAGAAAAGAGAACTAGAACAAAAGAAATATCTAGTAAGGGCACACTGCTGGGGAACCCTAAAAGGGAGGAGTTAAACTCTTTGAGATCGCATCTCGAGAGAGATGTTAGTGTCTCTGTGGACAGTTAAGATACCTCTCAAACAACAGTTTAATATTCCCTGAAGTTAGCTTTGTTGTTTCGCTTTTCTCTTTCTGTGGCTCTGTTTGTGTTTTATTTTTTTTAATCAAGAAATTAGCCATTTTCTTTGGTGTAACTCTCCTGGTGCAGTGGAATAAGGGATCTATTTGTCTCATTTACACTGTAAATCCTGAAGCACACAGAGGATTAAGACTAAGCCTTTAATTACATCTTTCAATGTTAATATCTAGAAGTGATCTATTATCCATTCAAATGATGTAGTAATGGTGGCCAGCTCTGAACTTGCTGCAGGTGTGGCATAGTAAGTAAAATTAATATGTCTGAACCAGAGTGCCTTTGTGCACAATAGCTCCAAGGCCTGGATCAACTGCAACTGGAACCACGCAGTGGAAATACCTCAGTAAGTCCCAGCACCACCCTGGGCTCCTCCCTGTGCAGTACTAAGAAGGGCACAAACAGTGAAAAGATTTCAGCCTCTAATTCACAGGCAAAGGAGATCCAGGTAGCAAAACTTAGTACATTGTAAGGATACCTGACTAACTGTGAACTCTGTTTCCTACACTTGTTGGGAAGTAGGGCAGTTTAGCAAGTTCGTAGAATCACAGACTAATTCAGATGGGAAAGGACCTCAGGAGGAAATGGAGTTCATATCCTGCTCAGACCAGAGCCATGTTCAATGTTAGATTGCCTTGTTTGGGATCTTTTAACCCATGCTGATCTCAGGCATCTGCCCAGTCTTGAATTGTGCCATGAATTCATGCCTAAAGATAGCTGTGCAAGGTACTTTTTAACTTTGTTTCTAATTAACCAATATGGCTTATATTTGCATTCTTTAGCTTGCTTGTAACCAGGCTCTGATCCCACAACGTTAGAGTCATAGAATCATAGAATAGTTCAAGTTGGAATGAACCTTCAAAGATCGTCTAGTCCAACCACCCTGTGGTGGACATGAACATCTTTCATTAGATCAGGTTGCTCAAAGCTCCATCCAACTTGACCTTATACACATCCAGGGACAGGGCATTCACAGCTTCTCTAGGCAACCTGTTACAGTGTCTCACCAGCCTCATCATAAAAGATTTCTTCCTTAGGTCCAATCTGAATCTACCTTTTTTCAGCTGAAAACCATTCCCCCTTGTCCTGTCACTACAGGTCTTGGGAAAAGCCTGTGAGCTGCTGGAGAGGGTACAGAGGAAGGCTACCAAGCTAGCAAAGAATTTGGACCATATGTTGTATGAGGAACGTCTGAGGGATCTTGGGCTGTTTAGCCTGGAGAAGAGAAGCTTGAGGGGAGACCTTATCACTCTCTACAACTACCTGAAAGGAGGTTGTAGCGAGGTCGGGATTGGTCTGTTCTCCTCACTGATGAGTGATAGGACAAGAGGAAATGGCCATGAGTTGTGCCAGGGGAGACTGGATATTAGGAAGAATTTCTTTACTGAGAGGGTTGTTAGGCCTTGGAACATCCTGTCTAGGGAGACGGTTGGGTTGCTGTCCCTGGAGGTGTTTAAAAGACAGGTAGCCACTGCGTCTTCATGCACCAGAGCAATATTTGCGATGTTTCTCATACCTGAGTGATGCCTAGTGCAGAATGTCAAACAGACCATCACCTTGTGCAATGCAAACTTAACTTCCACTTTAAGACCAAACCTAAGAGGGGTGGCATTCCAAGGAGAAGGCTCCAAGTTAACAATCTTCAAACAGCTACAGTGAGAGACAGCTTCCAGGTAAACCTTCAAACTAGACCTGAAGACCATCTCATAGATCCCTCTCCTGAAGCGCTTTGGCAACATATTAAAAATAGCATCCTCGAGTCTTCCGTAGAATATTTAGGGTTCTCCTCCAAGAAAAACAAAGACTGGTTTGATGAGAGCAATCAAGAGATTCAGGAACTGTGGACAAAGAAGAGAAATGTTCACCAAGAACACCTCGCTCAGCCATCTTGCCATGTAAGAAAAGCAGCCTTTCATCTTGCATGCAGTAAGCTCCAACAGAAACTTCGAGACATCCAGAACAAGTGGTGGATCAACCTAGCAGAAAAGACTCAACTATGTGCTGATTCAGGTGACCACAGAGGATTCTACGAGGCTCTGAAAACGGTGTACGGACCCACACACCATGTTCAAAGCCAGCTGCTAAGAGCAGACGGCCAAATGTTTCTCACAGATAAAGCCTCCATCCTGAATCAATAGTCACTGACTCTTTTCAGTGTCAACCGGGTAGTTCAAGGCTCAGCAATTCGGCACATTACACAATAACCAGTGAAAAACAAGTTGGATATAGCTCCTACTATGGAAGAGGCTCTCAAGGCCATATGGCAGGTGAAAACTGGCAAGGCAGCTGGGATTGATGGAATCCCACCTGAAGTCTGGAAGCATGGAGGCCAAGCACTCCATGCTAAATTTCACGAGCTCATTGTGCGTTGCTGGGAAAAAGGCGAACTACCACCAGATGCAGACATCACCCTGTACAAGAAAGGACAAAAATCAGACTTTGCTCTCTATTGCTGGTAAAATCCTTACAAGAATACTTTTGAACAGACTAGTGCCAGCTATTTCAGAAGAACTTCTACCTGAAAGCCAATGTGGTTTCAGAGCCAACAGGAGTACCACAGACATGGTATTTGTTCTCAGACCACTGCAAGAGAAGTGTAGGGAATGGAACAAAGGACTCTATGTAACTTTCGTTGACCTCACCAAAGCTTTTGACACTGTGAGCAGCAAAGGCCTGTGGCAGATCTTGGAACAATTAGGATGTCCTCCAAAGTCCCTCAAAATGATTATCCTGTTACACGAGGGTCAGCGCAGCCAAGTCAGATATGGCGATGCACTCTCTGAGCCCTTCTCAATAACCAATGGTGTGAAACAAGGTTGCATTCTCGCGTCAACTCTATTCACAATCTTCTTCAGCATGATGTTTCAAAGGGCCATGGCAGACTTTGATGAAGATAATGGCATTTACATCCGTTATCACACTGATGGTGACCTACTCAACCTAAGGCGACTGAAGGCCCACACTAGGACCCTAAATCACCTTGTCCGCGAGCTGCTTTTTGCTGACGATGTTGCCCTCGTTGCTCACACAGAAGCAGCTCTGCAGTGCTTAACATCCTGCTTTGCAGAGGCTGCTGAGTTTTTTGGGTTGGAAGTCAGCTTGAAGAAGACAGAAGTTCTTTACCAATCTGCACCTCAGGAAGTCTCCCATCATCCCCACATCACCATAGGCAAATCAGAGCTTAAGTCAGTCCAGCGGTTCAACTGTCTAGGAAGTGTCACTTCCTCCGATGGTAAGATTGACAAAGAGATAGACAACAGGTTAGCAAAGGCATACAGAGCTTTTGGAAGACTCCATAAAAGAGTCTGGTGCAATAAACACCTGAAGAAAAGTACAAAGATTAGTGTCTACAGAGCCATTGTACTGTCTCCCCTTTTGTATGGGTCTGAATCATGGGTCATCTACCGCCACTGCCTGCGACTCCTCGAACGCTTCCATCAGCGCTGCCTCCGTACAATCCTAAACATCCACTGGACTGACTACGTGACTGATGTTACTGTCCTTGAACAGGCAGGGGTCACCAGTACTGAGGCCATGCTTCTGCGGATGCAGCTGCACTGGGCGGGGCACGTCTCCAGGATGGAGGATCACTGCCTCCCTAAGGTTGTGCTCTGTGGTGAACTCGGCACCGGCTGCCGCAACCGAGGAGCCCCAAAGAGGAGATACAAGGACTCTCTGAAACAATACCTCAGTTTTGGCCGTATTGACTGCCATCAGTGGTCCACTCTGGCCTCCAATCCGGAGACATGGAGACACACCATCCATAACACTGCTGCCTCCTTTGAGAACACAGAATTAGTCTCAAGGAGAAAAGACAGCGCAGAAGGACCCTTGCCTCACCAATACCGCCTAAGGAGACTTTCCGCTGTGCCTTTTGCAACTGGACTTGCCTATCCTGCATTGGCCTTTTTAGCCATCAGTGTGCTTGTAGAAAGTGTGGGCAGAGCACTTGCCATATCTTCGTTTGCGAAGCCTAGCCATGATGAGACGTTGCGTTGAGGGACATGGTTTAGTGGTGTTGGTGGGGCTAGGAAAAAGTTGGACTAAATCACCTTGAAGGTCTTTTTCAGCCAAAAAAGTTCTATGTTTCTATGTTTCTTATAAGCTCTTAAAAGCTCTTATAAGTTCTATGTTTCTTATAAGCTCTCCTTAAGTATTGAACAATCACAGTAAGGTGTGCCCAGAACCTTCTCTTCTCCAGCTACAACTATCTCAGCTTTCGTTATAGGAGAGGTGTTCAGCCCACTGACAATTTTTGTGGCTTTCTTCTGGACCCTCTCTTACAGGTCCATGTCTTTCCCATGCAGTGGACCCCAGAAAAAAACACTGTACTGCAGGCGGGGTCTCATGAGAGCAGAGCAAAGGGGCAGAAACACCTCCCTCGAACAACTGGTCATGCCTCTTTTGATGCAGCCCAGGATAAAACTGGCTTTCCAGGCTGCCAGTACACATTTCTGGTTAATTTCTAATTTTTTTGTCTACCAGTACTCTCAAGTCTTTCTACACAGAGCAGTTCTTAAATCATTCATCCCCCAACCTGTATCAATACTGGAGCTTGCTCCAACCCAGGTGTAGGACCTGGAGCTTGGCCTTGTTGAGGCTCACACGGGCCCGCTCCGCAAGCCTGTCCATGTCCCTCTGGATGACATCCCATCCTGCTAGCAAATCAGCTGCACTATTCAACTTGATATCATCTGTAAACTTGCTGAGAGTGCACTCAACCCCAGCGTCATAGAACCATAGAATCATAGAATAGTTCAGGTTGGAAAAGACCCTTGGGATCATCAAGTCCAACCATTAACCCTACACTACAAGTTCACCCCTAAACCACATCACCCAACACCACATCTAAGCAACATTTAAACACATCCAGGGATGGCGACTCAACCACCTCCCTGGGCAGTCTATTCCAGTGTCTGACCACTCTTTCTGTGAAGAATTTCTTCCTAATGTCCAGTCTAAAGTTGCCGTGTTGCAACTTGAACCCATTCCCCCCGGTTCTGTGCCTAATGACCTGTGTCATTAATGAAGATAGTAAGTAATATTAGTCTTGATATGGACCTTTGAGGGCCACCACTCATTACTGATTTCCACTTAGGCAATATTTACTATGACCCAACAACCATGCCTTAGCTTTTCAGTGTTGTACTGCTCTTATGTCTCCATTCAGAAAAACAACCACCATCATGGTCAGGTTTTGGTTGCCTTACTTTCTTTTTTAATTCAAGACTATGGATTCTCTAAGGCTTTACAGACCCACTGAATTCAGTTGTTGACTCCCATAGCAGAAAGTTCAGGGCAACAGCACAGTGGATTTTCCTAAGCATAATACGATCCTGAATTAGCTCATCTTGAAAATACTCAACATAGACGTTATAAGGATTTGAGTCATTTTTCCTATGGAGAGTACATTACTTTAGATAGAAACATTTTTCTATGGTCTGGAATAAATTAAGATGGGTTTGAGAGTTTCTAGTATGTACTGATGCCAATTAAATCTTAATAACTCCTTATTTTCGCTCTTCAAAAATAAGTGATATTCATTCCAATATGTGCCTTACATACCATGGGGCCTTTGTCAGTTCTCTTCCCAAGAAGTAGCTTGTTTTAAGTGGAGTAGTGGAACAGGATCAGCCAAACCTCTAAAACTGAAAAAATACATTGAGAATGAAAAGTCAAAGGATATGGTTTATGATTCTGAAAAAGAGAAGCCCTGAGCTTTCTGAGCAGTCAATTTTTTGGACACAAAAAAAAATACTCCTTTTCTTAATACTGGTCTATTGGAGAACATCTGATCTAGTGCTGATCAGTGTTCTCATGTACTACATGATGAGAACCTCAGCACTTCTCAGTGTGAGCTCTTGATAGTGTTAAAGCAGAGAAATAAGGTACTGTGCTTACAAATCTGTGAATGCAGGGAAAAAGTCTGTCCACATCTACTTCACTTGTGTCAGTAGTGACGGCAGACTCAAGACAAGGTAAGCTTACAATCGCAGTTTAACCACAGCTGGTAAATAAGTCTCACCCAGCTGCTCACCCTTCCACCTCCTGCAGTGGGATGGGGGAGAGAACAAGGAGTAAAAGTGAGAAAACTTGTGGGTCAAGGACAATTTAGTAAATAGAGCAGAAGCCACAAACACAAACAGAGCAAACCAATTATTCACTAGTTCCCATTGGCAGGCAGGTGTTCAGCAGGAAAGCAGGGCTCCATCATGCATAAAGGCTACTTGGGAAGACAAACGCATCGCTCTGAATGTTCCTGCCCTTCTTATTCTTCCCCCTAGCTTATCTCCTGAGAACAACACCATGTGGCGTGGAATATCGTTTTGGTCTGTTGGTGTCAGTTCTCCCAGCTGTGTTCCCTCGCAACATCTTGTGCACCTCCAGCTTCCTCCCTGACAGGGTGGGGTGAGGGGCAGAGAAGACCTTGACTCTATGTAACCACTTCTCAGCAACAAGTAAACAGGCCTGAATACCAACTGTGATTCCAGCACAAATCCAAACCAGAGGCCTATACCAGCTACTGTGACGAAAACTAACTCTATCCTAGCCAAAACCAGCACATTTACCTGTAGGTACACACACACAAAAGAGCCATGAAAAAAACTTCAAGAGAACTAGGTAGAAAGAAGAAACTGGAGAAAGGTATTTGCCTTGAGTTTCCTCGAGAAGCTTTCTTGCATTCAGTCCTAACCAGAAGCACACACGTTTTAGTGCAATACATTTACTCACTGTGTAGAATTACTGTAAAGCTTCAAGGCAATATCAGCTGCAGTTCTTCTTTAGATCGTACCCATTCATTCAAGACTTTCGTTCAAGTCTTGAAGAGCACAGTCTTTCCACAAGGTTAATCTTGATTTAGTTGTCTCCACTTTATCCACATCATATTGCAACTACATTCCAGATGATATATCAATAGGAAATAATATACTGGAACAGTGCTGGACATTGTCTCCCAGGTAGAAAATGGAAGTGCCATTTTTATATTGTTCCAGTCTATTTGGGTCAAGACTGGCCTTCAGGAAATGAAAGTTTCCATATAATTTACAGCAGTATTTTTGCTTCCTGGCAGCATACGTGTTTATGCATGTCTGCATACATCTGGGAGTTTGATCATTTGTTTGTGTTTTTTTTACATATACATCCACAACACACACATGCACACATATATACATCTTTTTTCGTTTAAAAACAAACCTAAAGGGTTCTAGAAAGTCAAACTAGCAAGAGACAGAAAGTCCATGGTCTGACACCATTTTTGGCAGATGGAAGTCTGTCTGTGCATCTTGAACTTTAGAAGAGTTTCTGTGTGTATACTTCTGAAATCAGATCTTGGGTATCTTCCAGGTACTTGAAACGCTCTTAACCAAAAATCTGTCAAGATTTGTCCCTGAATAAATCAGTTGTGGAAGCAATATTTCCAGAGGTAAATGGCTTTCATTTCTTCATGTGATCTAGTTCCAGGTCTTCTCATAGGTTTCTCAAATTCCAGCTGTAAATTAGTTATAATAGGTACTCATTTGTTTGTTGTTACTCATTCATTTATTGAAGGCATGTTTCTAGTACTTTCCCTGTAGTGCCAGAATGTTGGAGTGATGGCAAGATACCATTTGAAGACAGGGCTGTATTAGGGAAAGAAAAGGCTGCTAGTGCCGATATACATAAAAGGGAGAATATCCAACAAAACATACGAGCACAAAATTTTTTTCAGATTATATAGTTTTATTATCCATAAATACCTGAGAAGTTCACTTTTTTCCAGTACAGGACTGTGGTGGTTTGGCCCTGGCTGGAGGCCAGGAGCTCACCAAAGCCGCTCTATCACTCCCCCTTTTAGATGGACAGGGGAGAGGTGAGATGTAACAAGAAGCCCGTGGGTAAAGATAAAAAGCAGTTTAATATAGCAATTACCGCGCAGAAGCAAAGCAAAACGGAACAAAGATTATTCTCTACTTCCCATCGGTGGGCGATGTCCGGCCGCTTTCCCAGGAAGCAGGGCTCCAACACGCGTAACGGTTTCTCCGGAGGACAAACAGCGAATGCCCCCCCCCCCACTTCCCTCTGCCTTCTCCCTTTATATCTGAGCTGACGTCATATGGTATGGAATACCCCTTTGGTCAATTTGGGTCAGCTGGCCCGGCTGTATCTCCTCCCAAGATGTTGATCACACCCACCCTACTACTGGGAGAACATCAAACCACAGCCTTGGTGCTGTGTGGGCACCGCTTAGCAGTAGCCAAAACACTGGGGTGCTATCAACACTCTTCTAGCTACCGCTCCAAGAAACACAGCACGGAGAGAGCTGCTGTGGGAAGATTAACTCCACCTCAGTCTGACCCAATACAATCTCCACCCCTTATTCCATACCATTTGAGTCATGCTCAGGTCTCACATGTTTAGATCATCTTAACATTTAACGTGTATATTTCTCCAGTCCTTCAACAGAGAGATGCTTCTCTTCCACTCTATGCTTTTCTGTCACCGCTTTAGATGTTCCATAGCATGCAGGGCAGGAGAAGCAGCACATCCAACTGTTGGGCACCAACACCAATTTGGTTTGGGTCGCCACTGCATTCTTCTTGTTCCTTCTGAAACCTACTCTTCATCAGTCCACGTTGTCACTTCCTACAAGACACAACTCACATACCAGATTACTTTTCCCCCAAGGTTAAATCACCTTGAGGCACACATCGGGTTTCCCCATCTTCCCACATTATCCACCAAGTACACCCAGGTCCTTGAGCAAAGACAATACCACGAATGGGTTTGCCTTTTCCCATGGGAGGAGCAACCCACACTGCCTTCCCCAGCCACCTTCCCATGTGCACTACAGGGACCTTATCTCCTCCTACAGTATGTAGAGGTTCTGTTTGGGCAGAACCTGGACGGTTAGCAGATCCTCTAGAGTTAACCAGCCAAGTGGCTTCTGCTAAATTTGTATCCCAGTGCTTCCATGTCCCATGACCCAATGCCCTCAGCATAGTCTTTAACAGTCCATTGTATCTTTCAATCTTTCCAGAGGCTTCTGGATGATAGGGGATGTGATACACCCACTCAATGCCGTGTTTCTTGGCCCAGGAATTGATGAGATTATTTCGGAAATGAGTCCCATTGTCTGATTCAATTCTTTCCGGAGTACCATGGCGCCACAAAATTTGCCTTTCCAGGCCTAAGATGGTGTTTCGGGCAGTGGCATGGTTCACAGGGTATGTCTCAAGCCAACCAGTCGTTCCTTCTACCATGGTGAGTATGTAGCGCTTGTTCTGGCGTGTTCGTGGCAGTGGTCCCATATAGTCAATTTGCCAGGCCTCACCATAACGAAAACCCAGCCACCGCCCTCTGCTCCAGGGAGACTTCGCTTTTGTGGCTCGCTTGATTGAGGCACATATCTCACATTCATGAGTGACCTGTGCAATGGCCTCCATGGTCAGGTCCACCCCTCGATCACGAGCCCATCTGTATGTAGCGTCTCTCCCTAGATGTCCTGATGTTTCATGGGCCCATCGAGCTACGAACAGCTCACCCTTACGTTCCCAGTCCAGGTCCACCTGAGCTATTTCAATTTTTGCAGCCTTGTCTACCTGGTCATTATTTCGATGTTCTTCAGTGGCGCGGCTTTTGGGCATGTGAGCATCTACATGACGCACCTTCAGAGTCATGTTTTCTACTCGAGTAGCGATATCTTGCCACAATGCAGCTGCCCATATGGGTTTACCTCTGCGCTGCCAGTTGGTCTTCTTCCACTGCTGTAAACACCCCCATAGGGCATTAGCTACCATCCAGGAATCAGTATAAAGATAGAGTATTGGCCACTTTTCTCGTTCAGCAATCATCAGGGCTAGCTGGATGGCTTTCACTTCTGCAAATTGACTTGACTCGCCTTTTCCTTCAGTGACCTCCACAACTTGTCGTGTGGGACTCCACACAGCAGCTTTCCACCTCCGATGGTTCCCTATCACACGGCAGGATCCATCAGTAAACAAAGCATAGCATCGTTCATTCTCTGGTAGTTCATTATATGGTGGTGCCTCTTGAGCACGAATCACCTTCTCAGGCACTGCACCAAAATCTCTGCCTTCTGGCCAGTCCATGATCTCCTCCAGGATTCCTGGGTGATTGGATTTTCCCAGTCGAGCTCGTTGTGTGATCAGTGCTACCCACTTACTCCATGTAGCGCTAGTTGCATGATGTGTAGAGGGGATATTTCCCCTGAACATCCAGTGCAACACAGGCAGCCGGGGTGCCAAGAGGAGGGATGCCTCTGTACCAACCACTTCTGAAGCAGCTCGAACTCCCTCATATGCTGCCAGAATCTCCTTCTCGGTTGGGGTATAGTTGGCTTCTGATCCTCTGTATCCCCTGCTCCAAAATCCTAAAGGTCGACCTCGGGTTTCTCCTGATGTCCTTTGCCAGAGACTCCAAGTGAGACCATACTCCCCAGCTGCAGTGTAAAGTATATTTTGCACTGATGGTCCTGTCCGGATAGGCCCAAGTGCCACTGCACAAGCTATTTCCTGTTTCACCTGCTCAAAGGCTTGTTGTTGTTCGGGGCCCCACTCAAAATCATTCTTCTTTCGAGTCACTCGGAAAAGAGGTCTCACAAGCTGACTGTAACCTGGAATGTGCATCCTCCAAAACCCCACAAGGCCTAGGAAAGCTTGCGTTTCTTTCTTGTTAGTTGGTGGGGACATGGTCGCAATCTTATGAACTACATCCATAGGCATGTGACGGCGTCCATCCTGCCATTTTATTCCTAAAAACTGAATCTCTTGTGCAGGTCCTTTGACCTTGCTTTTCTTTATAGCGAAGCCAGCCTTCAGAAGAATTTCAATTATTCTTTTTCCCTTTTCGAACGCCTCTTCCGCTTTGCTCCCCCACACAATGATGTCATCAATGTATTGTAGATGTTCAGGGGCATCACCTTTTTCCAGTGCAGTTTGGATCAGTCCATGACAGATGGTGGAGCTATGCTTCCACCCCTGGGGCAGTCTATTCCAGGTGTATTGAACACCCCTCCAGGTGAAAGCAAACTGTGGCCTGCACTCTACTGCCAAAGGAATGGAGAAAAACGCATTGGCAATGTCAATTGTAGCATACCACCTGGCTGTCTTTGACTCCAGTTCATACTGGAGCTCCAACATATCTGGTACAGCAGCACTCAACGGTGGTGTCACTTCGTTCAGACCACGATAGTCCACTGTTAGCCTCCACCCTCCATCAGACTTTCGCACTGGCCATATGGGACTATTAAAAGGTGAATGTGTCTTGCTGATCACTCCCTGGGCTTCCAGCTGATGAATTAACTCATGGATGGGAGCTAGGGAGTCTCGATTTGTGCGATACTGCCGCCGGTGTACTGTCCTGGTAGCAACTGGCACCTGCTGTTCTTCAACTTGCAGCAGCCCTACAATAAAGGGATCTTCTGAGAGGCCAGGCAGGGTAGACAGTTGTTTGATCTTCTCTGTAGTCACGGTAGCCACACCAAAAGCCCATCGGTAGCCCTTTGGGTCCTTCAAATACCCTCTCCTGAGGTAGTCTATGCCAAGAATACAAGGGGCCTCTGGGCCAGTCACAATAGGGTGCTTTTCCCACTTGTCCCCTGTTAAACTCACATCAGCCTCCAGTACAGATAATTCTTGGCATCCTCCTGTTACTCCTGAAATCCAAACAGGTTCTGAGCCTTTATATCTTGATGGTACTAATGTACACTGTGCACCGGTGTCCACCAACGCCTTATACTTCTGTGGATCCGATGTGCCAGGCCATCGAATCCACACAGTCCAGTATACTCGGTCATCCCTGTCCTCCTCCTGGCCGAAGGCAGGGACCCTCTATTCCTGATCCTCATTAGAACATTCACTGGGTGACCTTTGTCGTAACAGACCAGAAGTCCCCTCATCAGGATCAAGGGACATGACTTCAAATTTTCTTTGTCTAGGAGATTGCTGATTATCTTCCTGAGTCCCAACAGCAACTGCATTGACTACCTTCTTGTATGTCGCCTTCTTAACTGCTGTCTTTCCTCTCAGTTCACGCACACGGGCTTCTAGTTTAGAGGTGGATTCACCATCCCACTTCCTCATGTCCTCCCCTTGATCACGCAGGAAAAACCAGAGTGCTCCACGTGGCGTATGCCTGGGGCTTCCTTTTCCTCTGACTGATACAGGAAAAAACTGGTTTCTTGGAGCACTCCTGGTAGTTGATGCCTTGGCCCGCAGGGATGAGGAGATGCGGAGATTGTCTTCAAAATTTTGCAGCCAAGAAGACACTCTTTCCACAGTTGCTATATCCATATCTGTGCAATATATCATTGCCAAGTTGTTGGAATATGACTCTGGAGCGCCCTGAATCACCTTTCTCCACATGGCCTGTGTGCATAGAACATCCTCTGGATCTTTAGGGGCTTCTTCATCATCTAGATTACTGTAGATGACTTCCAACACTCCTAGTTCTCTTAGATACTGGATGCCTTCATCTGCAGTAGTCCATTTTCCTTGGAAATTTGAAAGATCTTCCTTGAATGGATATGTTGCCCTTACACTTGAGAGGAGCCGTTTCCAAAGACTGCAAACACCTGCTTCCTTTCCAATTCCTTTTTCAATTCCCCGATCCCTAGCAAGGGATCCCAGTTGCTGGGCTTCTCCACCATCTAGTTGCTGACTGTCAGCCCCACTATCCCAGCATCGGAGCAGCCAGGCAGAAATCCGCTCACTGGGCTGGCGACTGTAATCTTTCCTCATATCTCGGATTTCTGACGAGGTCAGGGACCGGGTAGTTTCTGTTTCTTGTTTGATTTCTTTTACTCTTTCCGATTCCCCAGTCAGAGGATTAATTTCTTGATCAGGCTCCTCCTCTTCTTGCGCCCTTACTAATCGACCGTATGGAACTGTTGACTTTCTTTTCCACATTTTTGTCTTCACTACTGGGGCAATTACTGTAGTTGTTGTTTGAGTTCCTGTCTCAACCATGGTGTCTTCAGCTGAGGTTTGAGTGCCTGCCTCAACCACTGCCCTTTGAGAATACTGAACTGTGGCTCGATAGGCACAGGCTAAGCCCCAGTACAATGCTAGGAGTTGCTGGTTTTCATTGGGGTAGGTAAGGCACCCTTCTATCAGGTGGCGTGTCAATTTAGTAGGATCGCTCGCCTGTTCTGGGGTGATATCCCAGGCTATGGGAGGTGATAACCGTCCTAGGAATCTGCCCAAGTCCTTCCACACACCCTGCCACCCAGGGACCGGCCTCTTCAAGGCACACTTCAGTATGTCCTCACTCAAAGATTGTCTCCTCTTATGCCAGGATGGAAACAGATTCCACAAAGCCCATAGTATACCAATAACATTAACTAGTAATACCATAGAGCTTACACAAGGGTGTACAAGGACCGTGGGAGCCTTCATAATAAAGCCGTTTACATCAATCTCATATAGGCAGAGGGGGATATATTCTTTTACTCTATCCGAAAGATAGCTCCAGCCCTGCAGCAGGGCTGTAACTACTAGAAGAAAACATATATTCAATGTTTGTCTTAACATGTTCTTAAACAAAGCTAAACCAAATGATAAGCAAGTGCTACAAGCAAACTCCGTGTCCCGCACAGGAGCTTGCCGCTTAATAGCTACTCTAGCTGTAGCAAGCTTGAGCAAAACTGCTGTTATCGTGCCCCACGTTGGGCGCCAAAAAGGACTCTGGTGGTTTGGCCCTGGCTGGAGGCCAGGAGCTCACCAAAGCCGCTCTATCACTCCCCCTTTTAGATGGACAGGGGAGAGGTGAGATGTAACAAGAAGCCCGTGGGTAAAGATAAAAAGCAGTTTAATATAGCAATTACCGCGCAGAAGCAAAGCAAAACGGAACAAAGATTATTCTCTACTTCCCATCGGTGGGCGATGTCCGGCCGCTTTCCCAGGAAGCAGGGCTCCAACACGCGTAACGGTTTCTCCGGAGGACAAACAGCGAATGCCCCCCCCCCCCACTTCCCTCTGCCTTCTCCCTTTATATCTGAGCTGACGTCATATGGTATGGAATACCCCTTTGGTCAATTTGGGTCAGCTGGCCCGGCTGTATCTCCTCCCAAGATGTTGATCACACCCACCCTACTACTGGGAGAACATCAAACCACAGCCTTGGTGCTGTGTGGGCACCGCTTAGCAGTAGCCAAAACACTGGGGTGCTATCAACACCCTTCTAGCTACCGCTCCAAGAAACACAGCACGGAGAGAGCTCCTGTGGGAAGATTAACTCCACCTCAGTCTGACCCAATACAATAACAAAGTGATTTTCCTTTTCCTGCCATGGGTGGCCAGGAGAATTGCTGCAGCGTTGAGGACAGCAACTATAGACCTTTGATCAACACTCACTCCCTCTGGACAAATAGTCACCAGCACTGCAACCATTGATTAGTAAAAGAAAAAATGACAGGTGAAGACAGACGTCAGCTTACAATGTCTTTTATAAAGCAGCTTTCTTCCCCTGTATCACCCAACAATCATGAGGTCAGACTCAGATCTGGTACGAACTGGCCAATATTGTGGTGGAATCGGAGACTGTTTAACAATGTAGAAGTCAAACAGCAAGGTCAGTCAAAATGAGCACAGATTTTAAATATTCCAAAATACAAAAGTTTAGAATTTCATGCTCATCCATCAAAACAGCATGACGCTAGCTATGAGTTATAACTGGAGAATCTAAGCAGAACTGCGTATAAATTAATAGCTTTGCATGCACAAGAATTATTTCAAAACCTGTCAGTGACAAAATAAGCAGCAAAAGAGATTTGTAAACATGAATGTGGTATCTTTTAAAAACTTGTTCTTGTAGAACTCACATATGAAATTAACCAATGATCTGATACTCAACTCTGTTTTACTGTGACTTTTCCCACACAGAAATGTTCTTACAAACAGCTGTTAAACACTCTTACTGTCAGAGTAGATTTGAGTGTAAATTTTTGCTAGTTCTTTGTCCACATCCTTTATTTATAATATGAATTGGAGGCACAGATTACCGGGTGTGTAGATTTGACTCCTTGTTCTGTTACTTGGAAAAGCTGATATTAAGTATTATTACAGTGTTTGTGAACCACAGTGTCTCTGGCAAAAGGAGAGATAATGAATGCATTCTGACATTTTGTGACAGACGTGACTATTTAGAGAGAGTAGACAAACAGAATTGTGAGCTACCTGGAGATTAAGTAGATTGGTGACAAGTGAAGACATCTTGAAGACAGGCTGGAAAAGGTCTTGAGAATCTATATAGTTTTAAAAATACTTTAGCTTACCCAGAAATTTAGTTTAACCAAAGTTAGAGAGAAGATTTGGGTTTTATTTTATCAATCTCAACTACTTTTCTACAGTTGTGTTGCTTCCTCACATCAAATAAATCTGAAAACCTTCAGAGACTCTAAAGATCAAGTTGCTGGGCCTCTTTGCTGATGCTGAGCCCAGTACTCCTGTTGATATATATTGGTTGCTGTGGATTTCTTTGTCTTTTCCGTATAACTGAGTAAATATCCACTGTACTGTTTTTTTTTTTATTTTAAAAAATCAAGCTGCACGTATTTTAGTCACTCTGAATGAACAGCACATGTCACATAAATATCTTTACCTACAGTAATAAAGATTTGGCTTTACTACAATCACTCTCTGATTTGTGTCAAATTACCAAAAGTACTTTGAGCCAAAAAAAAAGGAGGGAAAGACTAAAACATACAGACTTACACAGTTATATTTCTAAATTAAAGACAGTATAACTGGATGATGCACAAATATTTACAGGAACGTTGTGTCATTCTGGCAACAAATTGCAACTAGAACCCACTGGGGAATTAGGTCAACTGTATTGCACTCGAAGGAAAATTACTTGGGGAAAAAAAGTAGGTAGATGCCTGGCTACAAAGAAGATCCATCATAATAATCTAAGCCTATGTATACATGGCAGGTATGCGATTTTCTTTCCACTGATTTTTTTTTTTTTTATTTTTCCTTAAGGAACCTGGCCCTAATGTTATTTTCACTAGAACAAGTTTTCATTGGAAATTGTTGTTTTCTTATATAAGAAATTCCTCTGTTTTTCCACCAGTTTCAAACACAATTGCAATTTAAAAAATTAAATCTGTTACAATAAGGACACAGCTGAAGGTTTTAGTATTGCTGAAACATTAGTCTGACTGAAACTTTCAGTTAAAAAAAATTTTGCATTACAGTTGTAGTTTTTATATGCTAAAAAAAAAAAAGTTGAATTAACATACACATTCTATGTAAAAGCTTTCTAATAACTTTCATTTTGCAGGAAAATTCAAATTGTTTGAGAATTTTTTTAATGCTGGAGTATGAAATACTCCTGGGCATTCTTCTCCTGCATGGAAAGGAGACAATACAGCATGAAAAGTTAGTGCTATGTCCAGGGCATGATGCAAAGGGGGATGCTGAGCTGAAGAGTGATAGGGCAGGAGAGGCAAACTGCACAACCACACAAACATGTGACTCAAGTTCTTGTGTCACAATAGCTCACGGGGATGGTGAGGAAAAAGATCCTCCTGTCTCTCCTGCTTGCCCAGTAAGTCCACATCAGACAGTGTCTATTCCCACTGCTTTTTTTCTTTATTTGGGTTGGTAGCTACATATTATTTTCCCACTCAGGGATGAAAGTCAGGTTGCACTAAGGTAGAAGCTGGCTCAGTGGATACAGCAGCATGGCAATTTAGATGTCCCTATTGGACTAAATTACTATACAGAAGGTTACAGCATTAGTTAATAAAGAGTTGCCCAAAGCAGCAGGTATGACAAAGATCATTTGGCCTCTGAAATGGTAAATCTGTTATACCCCATTCTTGTTTTCCCTTCCCAGAGGCTGTAACACAGTCTTACAAGACTGAAAGAGATATTTCAAGTGAAATCCAATGTCTCTGCATTTCTCATTTTTGGTTATTTAATTGTATTCTGCAGTTTTTTCTGGCTTTTCTGCAGGAAAGTTTGTCTCAGGAAAGTCTGATTCGGGGAGAAAAATAGCTGAATCTGTCCTTCCAGACACACTGCATGGCAGAAATATCTAGAGGAATATTTTTAGAATTATTTCCGAGGTAACACATACAAAAATCAAAAATGTAAAGCCAGTTGAAAAAGGTGAAGCCAGCTGAAATTGGAAGCAATCAGTTAACCAAAGTGAATCAGAAGGATTAAATAAATTTTGTAAGTACAAATGCCTCATTCATGGTCAAGTCATGCTTCACACACACACATACATATATATATATGTGAATGTATCATAGAATCATAGAATGGTTTGTGTTGGAAGAGATCTTAAAGATCATCTTAAAGATCATCTAGTTCCAATCCCCCTGCCATGGGCAAGGATGCCTTTCACTAGATCAGGTTGATAAAATCCTCATCCAACCTGGCCTTGAACACTTCCAGGGAGGGAGCATCCACAGCCTCTCCGGACAACCTCTTCCACCCTTACAGAAAAGATTTTTCCCCTAATATCTAATTCAAATCTACTCTGAGTTTGAAACTCTTGTCTCTTGCCCTGTTCCTACAGGGTCTCATCAAAAGTCCCTCCCCATCTTTCCTGTAGGCCCCCTTTAAGTACTGGAAGGCTGCTATAAGGTCTCCCTGGAGCCGGACTGAGCATTTGGCCTTATTGAATTTCATGATGTTGGCCTTGGCCCAGTGATCCAGCCTATCCAAATCCCTCTGTAGAGCCTCTCTGCCCTCAAGCAGATCGACGCTTCCACCCAACTTGCTGTTGTCTGCAAACTTATTGAGGGTGCACTCCATCCCCTGGTCCAAATCATTAATAAAGATGTTAAACAAGAGCGACCCCAGTACTGAGCCTTGAGCGACACCACTCGTGACCTATTCATTAGTACTCGTGTCCTACTAGGTTGTACTTTCTCTAAGTGATTTTGATAAGAAAAAAATATCTTTTACGTACTTTATCACTTATATAATTAAAATCTGTAACCTATTTAACTGACTTACCTTTTCTTGTACCTCAGTCTTCCTTGAACAGCACTTAGTATTCAACACCTGTGTTCCAACTGGAAATACCGTATTTCCCTCAGCCTGTAATACTTACTTTCATTTCCTAAAGAAGAAATTTCAACTTATCCTTTTTTTTGGCCTTTGAAGTACCAACAGTTCAGTCCTGCTATGTAACTCACAGCATGGCTGAGGCTGGAGGGCACCTCTGGAAATCATTTAGTCCAACTTGCCTGCTTGAAGCAGGGTCATCTAGAGTAGGCTGTCCAAGACCATGCCTGCTCATGTTTTATGTATATCTAAGGACTGAGATTTTACTATCTCTCTGGGCAGAATGTTCCAGCATTTACTACCCTCTTTTTTTTTTTAAAAAAAAAAAAAAAGAAGAAACAAACAAGCAAAAAAAGCCATATTTTTTTCTTATGTGTAAATGGAATTTCCTGTAGTTATTTGTAACAACTGGACAGCTTTTCCAATTCAGTGTTGAAGTAGAGGCAAGGAAAAGCAATGCTTGTTTTTGACCTTGTTGCAGGAAGGGGAAAGGATTTTTATTTAAAAATGTTGTGCCTTTTCAAGTAAACTTCATACCTTTAAATCAAACAAGATCTGTTTGGGGTTTTTTTTCAGAAGGAAATAAATGGCGGTGGAAAAAGAGGAGGAAATTGGCAGAAGACAGTGAATAGGTAGGCAGAGAAAAGCTTACAGCTGGGGTTGGAGCAAAAATAAGTTTACTCAAGAGGTTTACTCACAGGGTCATTCGGAAGACTAGTTGAGAACTGGAAGGGATGGGTGAAATCTTTGTCAAGACTTGCAGGATGTGAAGAGTAAAGGCGTGTTATCAGACAATTTCCTATATCATAACTTTTCACACTTTTGCATCCTTTCTCTAATACAAAATTACTGAAGTCTAATATCCAGGTCTCTAAGCCTAAAGTTGTTGAGTATTTCCAGTTCTGCAACCCTTCGTAATGAAGCCACAAGGAATTTGTATTTTGGTAGCTTATAAATTCAGAGGCAATCTTTAGTACAGGTTGCTGAGATATGAATGGAACCACCATTTGGAGGAAGAGGATATCCTGGAATTCCTTTGCTCCTCAAACCCTCAGAAAGAACACGGAGCACACACTGTTCTTCATGCTGAAACCTGAACTTCACCTTTAGACTTGTCTTACAGAGATCACAGGAGGCAGAACAGTATTTTATGCTGCATGAGTCTCATACAACAAGGTAATTTATTATACATCCTACAGAACACTTTCTTCTCCAAGTTTCTGAACCCGACATTTTTAAGGACTTAATTTTCATGTGGCAATCACCTGGAAGCAACCAAGAATAGTCCTTCTGAATCTTTTTCCTTTCAAGAAGGCTAAGAGGAGATAGGTCTTCAGAACCATATCTGAATGAAGTGCTTAGACAACGTGTCACGGTGGCATACATAAAGTGATTTCTACAATACAGCAAAATCTGAAGGGAACTGAAATGCATATGTGTAGAAATATAGGTATCTGTTATTCAAAGTGGGTTTTCCATCATAGGATTGTCATGGTATGTGACTCTGAGTGCAACTCAGATGTAACTCAGATCTAACTTATCTTAAATCTACCAGACCTATCTCCCAGCATTTGAGGCATGTAATGATTATACATACACCCATGTAATGCCAAAAAAGTTTTAATAAGCTCCTAAAACCATACACACTTCAGAAGAAGTAAATAACTACACAGGGAGGAGACAATTGTTTTCTTTCAACATCAAACTTCACTAGCTTTAGGGCAGGAGCTCAAATCCAAATTGCATAGATTGTTATTTAGATAACTAAATAAACAGGGCATCTAGTCAATACAGTTAGTGGAGGCTGGAAAGCAACAGCCATTTGGTCAGGTGACTCAATGACCAACTGAACTGACTCTAGACTCTGTTTGGTTGTCTTGAATTAGGTCCTGATTAATTATCTCCTCACAGGGCCACACTGGCAGTAGGAACTTGCTTGGCTATCCGAGGTGCTGAAAGAGCACCTGTAGGAGACCCAGCACCTTCTGGAAGAGCTGCCGGAGATCAGGCAGGATCATTTAATGCATCTGAAATGACCCCAGGCGTTGCTAAGACAAATGAATTACATCATAACACCTTTTATCTTTTAATTGAATGTATCTTCTGAATTCATCATGATGGTCCCAGTTGACTGTTGCGAAAATTTCCTTCCCTAACTATTATATCAGTCAGTCTTCATAGTATGAACTTGTATTAACTTTGCTAATATATATTAGTTTACATTACACATTGCAATGCAATGAAGTAGTGGAATTTTGCTGGAGACTTTGGTATTGCTCATGTTTAAGTAAAACATACTAAAGGACACCACCTCATAACAAGGACCAGAAGGACAGTTCAATCCTGCTCAGAATCTTACAGTTGTTCATGAAATATGAAAGGTACTTCTGGGCAACCAAGATAACAGTAACATCCTAACCCCTCTAATACATCTTCGAAACCCTTCCAGCACTGTCTGACATCATAGACAATTAACTACAGCAAGACCAACTCCAGTGACAAATAGACAAAAAGCAAGAATGCTGATAGATAATAATGTTGCCGATACATATATAGTTGCTTTGTAAATTTTCACTATGATTAATAATTGGTAGTGTGTGTGTATTGTATTTGATCATGTTGTACCTGAATGCTTGAAGGGTGTAAAAATCCTTTTTAAAACCACACACAGGGTGCCGCAGTTTGGCTGGGACACCTCAGCTGCAAATTTTCATGATATGATCCACAACTATTTTAAAAGGAAACATGTTGTTCACCTGAAATATTTTGCCAGCTCTCTTGGTATATCTAGCAGAAGTGTTTCACAAACTTGGCTTCAGACAAGATGAAACTCCCTAGTTAGCAAGATTCTGGGGATGACATTGTCCCACCTTTCTTTTAATGAATAAACCCAATGTTACCTAAGGTTTACAGTCGCTAAAGCTAGGTTTAAAAAAAAAAAAAAACCAAAAAACTAGAGTGAGGTAATTCTTAAAGGCATAGAAAATTAACATCTGTTGTATTGAGAAAGACTAAAGTAAAATGCTTCAAGAGCTTTTCCTTCCAACATGTTTTTGGAGGAAAGAACTGGCTTTTGTCCATCTTGGCCTCCAGGTCAGTAAGTCCTTTGTCTTCCTCTGTTATAACACACGCTACACTGTCCTGGGTGCATGCCTAAGGCAAACAGATGTCTCTCAGATTGCATTCTTGCTGCAGGCTCTCTGCTTTCTGTCTCTTTTTCTCTGTTCTTGCACATGCCATCCTTCCTGACACTCTAAAGCTTCTCCATCGACAGAGCAATCTCCTCCTCTCAGACAGATCTGCCTGACCTAGAGCACAGCATGCAGGACAGTAAAAAGAGCCATAGTAAATGTGAGCAAATATTTATTATCTGTCATACAAAAAAATATGATACCTGCCCCTATGACCATAGTTTGAATTATTGAGGAATAAGAGAATGCTTTCATGGACTATGAATATTGCACATTATCCTTCTCCAAGAGAAAATATCTCATTAAAGACCTTGAATACAGCTGAAACATGCATGCTTGTATTATTGTGCAAAAGGTGTGTGACTCCTCTGTCCTGTAATTATCACAGAATCACAGATTTGTCAATGCTCTATTAGCCACTAGGTTGTATGACATGTTTTGGCCTCCTATTCAGTAAAGCAGCTCTCCAGCAGCAAGATCTTACCAACTCCCATGTCTAAGAATGATTAATTGTATATGTTTGTGTATTCCAAAAACATTGTTACATATATATTTGTACATATATATTCATATCCATACATATATACACCAGCAGTTACACTGCTCTATCAGTTCTTCTAGAAAGGAGTACAAGCCAATCCCAGTTTTGAAGCCACAGACACACGGTTCATACAACTCATCACGTTTTCTCATGCTGTCTTACAGGGACTTTAAGATCCTGCAGTCACAGGTTACACTGAATTACAGATCTGTCCTGTAATTCAGTGTTTTCCTCTATAAAGAAACTTGCTACAGCTTAAGGCCTTACTCTATCAGCACTGCAATCCAGACAAACAAAACCCTCAGGCTCTCTCTAAAATACCTAGACTGTATTTCATTCAAATTTTTGTTGGGGTTTTTTGAGGTAGTTTTGTGCAATAACAGTGTTTACTGCTAGCTCAGCTGTGGCATATCCTGGCCACAGTGAAAAAAATCCACTCACAGTACAGCAGTCACTGCAAGAATATCTCTATTATCCTAATAAAATGCATTGTAGTTACCAGACAAATAATATTGACAGTTTTAAAGTCTTGGATCGAGAGCAGCTCTCACTTCAAACAGCAAATTAACAATCCTTGAATATAACTGATATTACAAATGTGCAATTTTCCTCACATTCCCCCTTTCCTGGTAGACCAAGGTCATCCTTCAGAGATGTGAGCACTTCTTCACTGCTCAGAGTGCCAGAAAGTGGAAATCAGCAACTGCTCTTGAGAAAAGGACAATAAAACCTTCTCTACGGACCAAGCAAACCAATGCATTACCAGTCCAGCCCTTGTTCACTTTAGGTCATGGCAAGCTTAAAACTAATGAAGCAAAGCTCCATGTAGCCATAGCAATCCCCCAAGCTAGCTTGTCCTCAAGAGCAATTACATTTAAGCTATTTTTAAACTACAAAGGAAAAAGAAACACTCCTAGTTTCCTATTCTCATTAGGATGTCTGCAAAGTTATTTGCATTCTAAGGTCCAGCGGTCAGAAACTGCTGTGTCATTCATCTTTCCTTAATGCTTTCCTGTGTTAGAAAGGAACTAAGCAAAGTACGTTGACAGCTAAAAGAGAAGAAAATACACCAGGACAATTAATGTCAGGCAGCAAGACTGACAAGGGGAAAATAAAATTACGTGGTCCACCCTTCCTCTCTGCCTTATAGTCAGAGTGCTGAAGGAGCCAGGCACATGTTGTACACTACTTCTTCTCATGTTCTGCCTTAAGCTTCAGCATACCACAGCTTTCAGATTTCTGCCATCCAACTGCTTCCTGTACAATCTGTGTCTGCGTTTGCTGCCCTCATTCCTCACCAAGTAGATTAATTCAAACAGCTCATGTTTTGCCCTCATTGCCACTTCTCTGGCTCTTCTTTTTAACCATCATCTTGCTGACATGACTTCCTCTAATACTTTATAAATGAGCACATGTACCTGGGTTAATCTACCTCAACGACCTTTATAACTGTAATGACACCCATCAGCTATATTTGAAGTACCTAACATGAGATAGGAACTCAGTCTATCTATTTGTCATGTCCCAGTAGCACCACCTAAACCAGAGGATACCTCCCGGATCAGCCAGATGGTTTCAAGTTTCTTAAAGTTATGGGCTGCATGTCTTAAATACACACTACTACTCAGGAACTTGCATTATGACAGAAAATCAATGCAACTTGAGTCTGTGACTGTATCAAACCAAGGTGACTAGTTTGGGTGGTCTGGAATCAAAATAAGCACTGACGATCGAAACATCCGAATAACATGTTCTTGACTTCTTTTTACAGCAATCTCTACAACGGTTTATGAAATTTACAGGAAATGAAATATGAAGTCATTAGAAATGAAAGATCCAGTTATTCTTTTTACTTCTAATTGGTTTTGAACCTCATACACAACACTCAGTTCAGATTTTTAAAGTCAGTAGTACTGGAGTTACATTTAAACCAGAAACTCCATATTACCATTCACAGACATCCATCTCACCATCATGAAAAGAGGTAGTCAATATTCACGCACTGCGACTGTTGATTTTACCTTAGCAAGGAAATGGCATGTTGACATTTTATCTCTTGGTAAGACAAAGAATACAATGTAAACACACTTAATGTTTTGTTAGACTAACTACAATAATAGTAAAGGTGCATACGATGCTGTTTTAAAAGTATGGGGAAAGACTGGATGAAGTTGGCTGTCTGTTCTTCCTCTGCTTTTTCAATAAAAAGAAAACCTGGAGGATGTGCTAATATTTGTAACTACAACCAAAACCAAATTCAGGTAGTGTTTTGCTATTGTTTTGTTCTTATTTTCTCTAATATTAGTATACCTTGTATATCCTTGGAAAGATTCAGGTACAATGTAGGACTTTAATGTAATGCAACTGTTTTAGTTTTATTTTAGGCATTGTGATGAGCTGTTTATCTCACTATGCTTTCAGATTTTGCCAAAACTCATAAAAAGGAGAAAACAGCAACTAGTCCATACTGAAAAAAACGAAAAATTCGATTGCTTTTCTGTGAGGTTTAGGCCTTATGCTGTTCTTCAGAGTGCAGAAGTTATTTCCAGCGCAGCAGTTAGACTGAATGATCACCCCAAGCAATGCAACACAATAACATAGCACTATGTCATGCCTAATTAATCTTCCCAAGGACATACTATTCATCCAAGTATTTCAGCAGTGTGCCCAATGCAGTCATGAACCAGGAGAGTATTTCCACAAGGTTCAATGTTTTCCTGTGTGGATCCACCACTTGAGTTAGGTAATATGAAATAAATATTGTTTATAAAAGACTAACTATTAGCATACATATTTTATTAAAATTGATAAATAGAGAAGTTCTTTCTGCTTCCATATGAATGCTCTCCTTACTTCCATACTCTAACCAGTAATGTAAACTTGAAGTACTTATATACTTCAAAAGAAGTTATAAAAGAGCTTGCTGGAAGTTGCAGGAAAATCAATCATCTCCAGATAGTTCCATTAACTGCACTGCTTCTCAGTGGAAAATAGCAATCTCAGAAGCATTAGATATTAGGCATTAGTTTCTGGTTAACATAACATAATATTTCATTACAAATACAAGCATAGTTCAGTCTAGCAGCAGCCTCTTAAGAAACTTTGATTAGGCATCAATGGCATGCATTAATTTTAATGCTAAGAATTTTTCCTTACTGAAAATGTTGCCTACATCCTTCTGATTATTAGAGTGCATCCAAAGTGCTTCCCACTGGATCATCTGAAGTGAAATTTTACCTAAGGCAATTTCTAAAATGTCAGCAGTTTCAAGGAGTTTGGAAGAAGTATATATAGTTCCCTGTCTGCATGTCCCAGTCTCTTCAAAATGTTGAAACTAAGCTGGAGCTGTTTTGCTCAGCACGAGAGCAAAAGTATCAAATGTGATATTAAATGTGTGTTAAGTATCAAATCTGATATTCAATCAGTTGTCACCCCTGCAGTGAGCAGGGACATCTTTAACCAAATCACGTTGCTCAGAGCCCCATCCAACCTGACCTTGAATGTTTCCAGGGATGGGGCTTCTACCACCTCTCTGGGCAACATGTTCCAGTGTTTTACCACCCCCATAGCAAAAAAAAAAATGTTTTTCCTTATATCTAATGTGAATCTACTCTCTTTTAATTTAAAATCGTTACCCCTTGTCCTATTGCTAAAGGTACTATTAAAAAAAGCTGTGCCCATCTTTCTTATAGGCCCTCTTTAATTATTGAAACTCTGCAGTAAGGTCTCCCTGGGGCTTTCTCCAGGTTGAACGATGCCAACTCTCTCAGCCTGTCTTTGTAGGAGAGGTGCTCTAGCCCTCTGATCATTTTTTCAGCCCTCCTCTGGACCCACTCCAACACATCCATATCTGCCCTGTGCTGAGGACCCCAGAAGTCAGTGCAATACTTCAGGTGGGGTCTCCCTAGAGCAGAGTAGAGTGGCAAATTACCTCCCTTGACCTGCTGGCCAAGCTTCTTTTGATACAGCCTTGAGGTACAGTTGGCCTTCTGGGCTGCAAACACACATTGCTGGCTCATGTCCAGCTTTTCATCTACCAGTACCCCCAAGTCCTTTTCCGCAGAGCTTCTCTCAACCTCTTTATCTCCCAGCCTGTATTGGTACCGAGGTTTGCCCTGATCCAGGTGCAGAACTTTGCACTCAGCCTTGTTGCACCTCATAAGGCTCACATAGTTCACATGAGCCTACATCTCCATGTCATGTGAATCAACAGCATCACTCAGCTGCAAATTTGCTGAGGGTGTACTCAATCCCACTGTCTATGTCTTTGATGAAGACATTAACTAGCATTGTTCCCAAGACTTCATGGAATTTACTGTGCATTTTCCAAATTTTCAGATCTTTTTCTGCCATTATGCTATATACTGACACATAAGCAACGTAGGAAGTAAGTTTGTAATCTGTCTTATTTGTTCTTATTATTGGAACAGTATTTACAGATGATGGTCAAAGCCTAATTCCATCAAAACTTTCACTCAAGTCACAAAGTCTATGGAGAGTTTTACTTAATGATGAGGTGCATGTATTCAAGTTCTATCTAAACACTAAGCAGAAAATGAGGTGGTTTTGTTATGGAAAATATTCAGACTTCAGAAAAATTACAAAACTGAAACACAGGTTCCAAAATATTTCTAAAATGCAGCCACAATGTCTCACAGGAGTATTTAATAGGACAATTCATGATCCCACCCTTATGTCTAGACGGGATTTCTTTCCTAAACTACATCTCCCATCGTTCACCACAATCCATTGCAGTTAATCATTTCAGTCATAGGCAATGGTGTGTGACTAGTAATAAAGTCAACACGTCTAGTACTGGGCATAGAAAGGCAAAAAGGCTCCTAGAACAGCCAAGACCAAGTGTGATCAAACACCACATTAGCACTACTTTTTTCTTTCAGACAGATTTTTGAAGTTTGGAGTGGTTTGTGTGAAAACAAAAAAAAAAATGTTCTTTCAATAAATCTTCACTTTCCAATGAGAAAAGTTTATCAAGAGCTCAACAGGTTATGCACTTCACAGACTGTGAGAAGAAGCATTAAATGCAGTTTTCTGAAAAGTAACAAGTAGGCAAACAACCAGAATACAGAAAACAAGTTGTTTTGAATAAGGATGCAGAAGAAACACATTCTTTGGTTTCCACAGAGGCACTGATGACTTAGTATTATTAAGATGTTAGTGAGCACACCTACAACAATACATAGTTTGTCTTCATTGAAAGGTCAAAAGGCTGAATCAGGCATGAAAGCTTTTAAACATCTGTTTTCAAGGAGTTTCAAGGAGATTAATTTAAATACTAATACTTACTGACTAAAGCATTCCTTCATATTTCCTCTGTGATTTTCATGTGGCAGCAATTCAGCTGTGTTTTCTTTCCTGAGAAAAACAACTTATCAAAGCACAACCAAGTAATTTAAAAAATAGAATATTCATGCATCAGTATCAGAACAACTAATTACTTGAAAAATGCACTTAATTGCCCACTTTTAGAAGTATTTTCAGCTGCTGTTCCATTGATATTTCTTAAATAAAAATGTTTAAAAGGTATTTTCACTGACTTTTTTCCATATCTAAAAGCATTCACCACTATACATACCTCATCATTCAGCATTATGCACGACTCATCATTCTCTAAGCCTACAAGTTCTAGACTGCTCTTCTGACTTCATATCTCACTTGTGCTATCTTCCAGTAGCATCATTCTAGATAGTATTCTTTTATCTCTATAAGCCTACATAGAAAGGGCTTTTATATGACAATAGTCATGGGGAATTTTTATGTGGTTTTAGTATCTTGAGGAAATATTGATGTTAAAGTCTTCAAGATACAGAACACAGAATTATATCTGAGAAGCAATTATACATATTACTAGTCCTGTACCTAAGTGACAGGTTTCAAAATGCAGGAGTTTGGAAAGTACACACTATGCAGACATTGTTCAGGTGAGGTCCTATAAGGATCAGTCTTTCCATGCTTCATAACTTTCCTATTTATGAACTAAACCCGTAAGCGCTTACTGCTAGAGATTACAAATAACACAAAAATTAGAGGTATGATTCTTAATCGAGTTATACTGCCAACTTCAAGTGAAATAAAGAAAAATACATTTTCAAATATCAGAAGTCAGAAATCTATGACAGTGTCCTTGAAAGAAGCATGTCTGAGAAAGACTTGGAGGCCACAGCAGATAACCAAGCTGAGAAACCTGAGTTCCAACAATGACCTGGTAGCTGGAGAAATGAAAACTTTCTTGGCTGCACAGCTGGCATGGTGCTGCACATCCGGCAGGGTACTGCTGGATGCTGGGTTTAAACCAAAGGCTGCTCAGCTGGAGCAGGTTGAAGAAAGATACCTGTGAATGATTACAGCAGTGGGTCATGGATTTTTTTCCCCTGTGATCTTCTTCACAGAACTGTCATCCCTCTATCATCTCTACTTTTGAGTTTTCAATTCCAGTGGGGACAACAAAACCTCATTCAGAGACCACTACATTACAATGCTAAAAAACTTGTTGGGGACTAGAAGCAGCAATGAATTACCCCAATCTAGGTAACTCAAAGGCATATGGCAGTATTTCTTGTTCAAATGCTGTAACTAGTTATACAGGGAACAGAATCTTGATAATGGAGGACTTCACAGAAATATGACAAAGTTATTTTGTTCAGCAGAATTAGCCAGTCTGTTTTTTTTCTTTTGAGTAGTCAAAAGATACTCTGCAATCAGAACTACATTCGCTACCAGAACTACAAACAACTACAACCGCGTAATGACACATTTAAATAAAACTTTTAAAAGTAAAAATCTGGAAAAAAAAAAGGCTGCACTTCAAACAGGACTTAATTCAGAGAAAGCACATGGCCAGGTGTAGGAACTGAATGTTCAGATGACTCTTCAGCCTCTTCAGTTCATTAGTGGCTTACTTTCAATTGCAGTAATGCGGAAATGTGCACACCAAGCACATGCTCCCTCTAATCGTTCATTAGACAGCTGCACATCAGTGGTGATGGTTCCATTGAGCTAGGATGCCCCTTACAGTCAGTGGAGGGAAGCATGCATGGCTAGTGCCCAGCTTTATTTATTCCAACAGTCAAACAGATGAGAGATGAAATTTAATATCTTTACAGTTTAAGTTATATGGTGGCCTGTGTGTTGTGGTTTGAGCCGGCAACAAAGGACCACAGAGCCACATGCTCATTCCTATCGCCTCCTTTTAGGGATGGAGAGGAAATAATTCAACAAAATGCTTCAGGATCAAAAATAAGGACAGGGAAGGCTCACTTACCAATAATGAACACAGGCAAAAACCAGAGCAGACTTGGGAACAAAACATCAATCTAATTTAGATGATATAACCATCACCAGTTTAACCAATCAATTAGTTCGGAGTAGGATAGCAAGAGAAATACATACAACCAGATCCTAAATACAGTTTTTCCCCACTCCTCCCTTATTCCCAGCTACCTCCTTCCCACAGTGGCCCAGAGGGGCATGGGATGGGGGTCACGGTCTGTCCATTGCACATTGTCCATGCAGCTCCTTCCTTCTCAGGGAGAGGACTCCTCACAGTCCTCCCTTGTTTTGACATGGTGCCCCTCTCACAGAAGACAGACCACTTTGAACTTTGCCAGTGTGAGCCCTTCCCACATTGTCATAGTTCTTCTGAAGGAGTGGTGAGGCACTGGAACAGGTTGCCCAGAGAAGTGGTGGAGTTGCCATCCCTGGAGGTGTTTAAAAAACATGTAGATGTGGCACTTCAGGATATAGTCTACTGGCCATGGTAATGTTGGGTTGACAGTTGGACTAGATGATCTTAGAGGTCTTTTCCAATCTTATTGATTCTGTGATTCTATGATCCCCAATCTGCCCCAGTATAGGCCACTCCCATGGGCTGCAGTCCTCCCAGCAGCCAGCATGGTCATCCCTTGGAGTCACGGTATGCTTCAGACACAGTCCCCTGCTTTGGCATTGTCCTCTGCTCCAGCATGCTGCTATGCTCTGGCACAGGGTCCTCCACGTGCTGCTTCATGCTGAATGTTTTGCCACCATTAATGTCCTTGGGCTGAAGGGCCTTATCCTGCCATCTCAACACAGGCATTAGGGAGATCTCTGCTCTGGCGCCCTTCTCCCCCTCCTTCCTCACCAACCTTGGTGACCTCAGGGTTGCTCTCCTCACCTCTGCCTTTTCTCCAAAACAAAGGACTCCCCCCAACGAAAGACAGGAAGTTACCCAACAGGTTTCCCCTCTTGAATAGAATCATAGAATCATAAAGGTTAGAAAAGAACCTTAAGATCAAGTCCAACCTGCAGCCCTACACCACCTTAACACTAAACCATCTCCTGAAGTGCCACATCCAGCTGTTTCTTAAACATATCCAGGGATGGTGATTCCACCACCTCCCTCAGCAACCGATTCCAATGCTTCACCACTCTTTCGGTGAAGAAGATTTCCCTAATACCCAATCTAAACTTCCCCTGGTGCTGCTTGAAGCCATTCCCTCTTGTCCTGTTGCTATTCACTAGGCAGAAGAGGCCAACACCTGCCTTACTACAGCTGCCTTTCAGGTAGTTGTAGAGAGCAATAAGGTCTCCCCTCAGCCTCCTCTTCTCCAGGCTGAACAGCCCCAGCTCCCTCAGCCTCTCTTCAAATGACTTACTCTCTAGTCCCCTAACCATTCTGGTTGCCCTTCTCTGTCCCTTCTCCAGCACCTTGATGTCCTTCCTGTACTGTGGATCCCAGAACTGCACACAGTGCTCGAGGTGTGGCCTCACCAGTGCTGAGAGCAGGGGCACAATCACTTCCTTGGTCCTCCTGGCCACACTATTCCTAACACAAGCCACGATGCTGTTGGCCTTCGTGGCCACCTGGGCACACTGCTGGCTCATGCTCAGCCAGCTGTCTATCAACACCCCAAGGTCCTTCACTGCTGAGCAGCAATTCAGCCACTCCTTTCCAAGCCTGTAGCGCTGCTGGGGGTTGTTGTGGCCAAGGTGCAGGACTCAGCACTTGGCCTTACTGAAACTCATACTGTTGACCTTGGCCCAGCAATCCAGCCTGTCCAAATCTCTCTGGAGAACCTCTCTACCTTCCAGCAGATCGACACTTCCTCCCAGTTTTGTGTCATCTGCAAACTTACTAAGGGTGCGCTCCATCCCCTTATCCAGGTCGTTGATAAAGATATGTTGATTGCAGAGGCGCTGACTGGCCTGGAGCCTGGCCTTGGCCAGAAGCGGTCCAAATTTTACCTAGGTGGGAGAGGGTCTGGAAGCTTTGCACAGGAGCCACCCTCTTAGCCCCCCCGCTACCAAAAAAAATGGCAAAACACAAACCCATCACACTGTGCTAGCCAAGCATGTGGACGAGTGAAGAAGGGATCCTTTACAACTTTATGTCATATGTTTTTCCCAGTGACTTTTGGGTTTTGTGACTGAAAAAGCTGGATGATACACTTACTGAGGATTTAAAAACAGCTGTGCAGGGCAGAAGAGATTTTTGCTACATAAGCCTAATTTCTTCAGTGGATTATATTGATTTTTATGATAGCTAGTAAAAATTGAAACAGGCTACAAACAGTTTATTATTAAAGATCGAGGACTAAAAGTGTCGCTGTGCATTTTTCTCCTAAAAGACGAGAAGCAAGAGCCAGGGCTTTTGGTACTGTTACTCTAGAAATGTATCAGATAAGGCTTCAGAAATGAGGTTAATTTTTTCAAACACATTTTTCAGAAAAAAAGATTCAGATTCAGCAATTTGAAAACTTTTTTTTTTGCACTTGTTTTGCTTTTAGTAATCTAACTCTTCTTCAGTATGTTTTGTTAAGCAATTTCAAAATTAAGCATGATTATTTTAAAAAAAAAATATTATTAAAGTGAACTCAATGTTTAGAAGAGCAGATTTATTTCAAAATTTTGTCTCATTAAAATCATTTTTATGCAGCTCAGACTAAGTAGAAATGGGTTTGAAACACAATAGTGACTCTAAACAAGTATTGCTTTACAGAGGAGTCTGAAGTGTGGTTCTGGCTATGTCTTTTGCAAAGGGTCCCTAGCTTTATGATGAGCTAAGCCAATATTGTTCGATGCTATTGACATGTTATCCTGCATTTGGATGACAATTTCTGTAGCTTCAAAGCAGACCAGAAGAGCCCCCATCCCTACAGACATTCAAGGTCAGGCTTCATAGGACTCTGAGCAACCTAATCTAATTAAAGATCTCCCTGCTCACTGCAGGGGCTTGGACTAGATGACCTTTAAACATTGTTTCCAACCCACTGCATTCTATGATTTTATGATTCTATGATAAGCTTGATCATGGCTTTTACAGGCCAAGGCGCCATATGCTGTCAGACCTGTGTCAAGCCTCATGGACTCTGTGCAAGATTCACTCCCTCTGCCACCTGCTTCTAAAGCTCCTAAAACATCTCTCAGCTGCAGCAAACACCAGGGTAGGTCAGTGTTTCTGCAGCTGGGCAAGCAGGCAGAGCATGTAGGCAGGTGGCCAGTGCAGTCTGTTGTCCTGCCCTGTAATGCAAGAAACTTTGCACATCGACCACGAATTGAAAGAAGCTCCATCAAAATTGCTTAAAACCGAGGTCGAGGAAACTATGTATCATGATTTCCTGCTTCAGATCCATGATGTATGTCCAACTCAGAGGTGCAGACCCCATGGTCCTCTTCTGCGTCTGGTGAGCTGCAGCACAAAAGCGCCTTTCACAAAATCCCAACATTTGGGGCTCTAACGCCTGGGGACTTTTAAGGGCAGACCATGTGGGTGCTATGCAGTTAGAGTGTCTCAGTCATTGTTATCAATTACAAGATTCTGTCTTATTCTATTATGTAGAAATTAGAGAGATTTAGGTTCAGAATGTTTTTCAATTAAGACTGAGTCACAAAAGCCCGTCTGAGATACTGAAAGAGCCACCTGATTTACAAAAGTATAGCTGCTATCCACTTCCTACTGTCAAAAAAAAAAATCAGGTACTTTAAGATGCTTGTTTCAGATTTAAAAGTTAAATTTTATACAGCTAGTTCAGAACTCATTTTATATTCTATTTTTAAGTCTACAAATTAATAAACCAAATTTCAGCACCAAGCTGCCTCTGGGGAAGTACACTGGGCTTTAGGTTAAGTACCTTTGGTTTTAGCTAGCTTTCCACTGAAACAAAGCAGAATGGTGACCTAATTCATCACAACACTGATTTGAGTAAAATAAGTTATTGCATATTCTCTGCTTCTTTCATAGAAAGAGGCAAAAGAATCGGTTCACCAAATAAATGCTGCAGCAGGTGGACAAGAGGCAATGAGAAAAAACAGGATAAATATCTCCTACCTAAATGTCTAAAACCTTTGCAGCCAACATGTGCGACACAGACCAAAATTTCATCCTTGTTGTGCTCTTCTGCCATGACTGCAAGTCAACACAGTAGCAGCTTGTTTCTATCAGTAATGAGCCAAGGAAGAGACTCTCCAGCAGCTGAATCAATATGTTTGGAAGTGCACTTTTTTCAGATTTCTTGGTAATTTCAGAAAAAAAAACTTTTCAGTTAAAAATATTTATTAGTTTCCAAATGCTAGATGAAATAATACCTGAGGAATGTTACAAGCTACATTTTAAGTTTTAGAGCCAAATTCTGTCTGTATTTCTTTTGAAACATCACACTTTCAGCCTCATTGGCTAAAAGTGATGAAGACTTCAAATGAATTTGTTTCCATAGTAATTTCATTAAAAATACACCTGAGGTGAAAAAATAAATTGCTTCCAAGAACTGCATAATTTCTAAGCTCTAAGAGATTCAAAATACCAAAACCTACCTTCTTGATATAGTAACATGAACCTCTTTACTGAAGCAAACACTCAAGATTTCTTCACCCTGACTTTGTGAAATCTCAGTAAAAGTCCTCCTGAAGTAGGGCTGATGATTAATCACACATGTAATTAACACTTACTTTTTAAGGTACTTCTATCAGGGTGGAGACAGTTTTATCTCAGTAAAGGCATTTGATGGAAAGATCCCTGACTCCAGCTGCAATACAATCAACATTTTTCTGACTAAGTCCCCTTTGTCTTCTGGGCTTCCCAAAAGCCTCTTTTCGACCTCGTGCTATTACTGTAGAGTGATAGTAGGAGACAGGCAGAAGATATGCAAATGTACAGAAGTGGAAAATACCAAGGAGTATTTTAAGAACATGTTTTTGAGGGGAGATATCTGAGGGGACTTATATTTTAATTGTCAAAGTGAAATCCTGTCATCACAGAAGTCATCAGGGTTTTCCCACTAGCTTCACAAAGGTAAGAATTTAATTTGCCTCTAACAGCTTCTCCTGATATTATTCTGGATCTCTTCAGCACTGTGATGTTGTGTCTTGGGATATGTTATCAGACATCTTTTACTTGAATCCAGAACATTTTTCACAAACAGGAAAACCCAAAATGAATCTACAATGAGCAGCTCATGGAAAAAAAAGTCTAGGTAAGTTGAACAGAGATGTACAACTACCAAAGCCCAGCATTTGCATTTTACCATTGCAGGGCCAGCATAACAATAACATTGTTCTAACCCCAGAATATTACCTTCAATATGATTTAATTTAATTTGTGTATCAACTATTCATTGATAATTTTTCCTTTCATGAAGTTTGACAGAAGAGTCCACTTCCTCCCACTTCCCTCTCAGACTCACTCTATTTGCTAGTACAGTTTACTATTAAATTCCACTTTCCGGATTTCAAATGAGAGAGTAAAATAAATTTAGGGGTATTAGTGCAACAGAAAGCCACAAATAATTGTAGCTGCAGTCGTTATATTTTATGTAACACTAAGACATTTAAATACTTGGAGTAGAAAAAATCCAATGTGTCATTCATTCCAAGGGCCAAGTTGCGCCATTCTGGCAGTGGCAAGGAGCAGATCTGGGGGTGACTACAGATAAAAAGAAATTGCCTGTCCCTCCTTTGGTGGCAGGAAGCTTACCCAGTTCTCACTGCCCCAGCAGCTACCTGCTCTTCTATTTAACACTGAACTAAAGGTTTCCCATCAATATCTGACTTGTGACAGCACTGCTGGTCTGGGCTGGATATACTGACCCAGCTACTATGGCATGAGCCACCACCTTCAGAGATGGTTATCCTCAGAGCTGTGTAATGCAAACACACCATAAAGAATTCAGGTGAATCTAGCTTCCAACACTTATCAGTTTTGTATTGCTTCCATATCCCTTCATTTATCACCTCTTATAACAGCAGGCAAAGACAGTATTAAAATTTTTTTCACATATGCCAAAATTATGTCTACAAGTGGTTAGCCAAGGTTCAAGGTCTCTCAAGATTTTTGACTAAGAAAAACTGAAAATAGAGTCAAAAGTCTTTGTTGCAGAGATACCTATTTGCAATAAAATCGAAGAAAAACAAAGCCTCATTTACCCCTGTGCTGCAGAGATCAAAAATAGATTTTTGCTCACAGCTTCAAATACCTTTCACCTGACCTCATTAATGTTTACAAATATATCAAGGGTGAGTGTCACGAGGATGGAGCCAGGCTCTTCTCAGTGACAACCACTGATAGGACAAGGGGTAATGGGCTGAAACTGGAACATAAGAGGTTCCGCTTAAACTCGAGAAGAAACTTCTTCTCAGTGAGGGTGACGGAGCCCTGGAACAGGCTGCCCAGGGAGGTTGTGGAGTCTCCTTCTCTGGAGACATTCAAGACCTGCCTGGACACGTTCCTGTGTGGCATAGTCTAGGCATTCCTGCTCTGGCAGGGGGATTGGACTTGATGATCTTTCGAGGTCCCTTCCAATCCCTAACATTCTATGATTCTATGATTCTATGACATGTGAGCCCAGTACTAAGCTTATCTCAGTGTTTCTGCACTTGTGTGTCATTATTCTTTACTTCCTGTTTCTCATTTTCTTGGTCCCTCAGCCTCTGACACAGAAGTGAAGTCAGCAAACACTTCTCCTTTCATAAGTACATTACACGTGTACTTTGCTGGTATGTAAAGCTATTTCACTGTGTTTTTACAGCTGACTATAATAACTGCCATCTCATAGTAGCATCTGCTCCTGATGCCCATTTACCATCCCTACATAATATATAGTTCTGACTTTGTTAAGGAAAAAGCTCCACCCTAACAGAGAAAAAAAAAAAAAAAAAAGAAATAAACTGTAACAAAAAGGGATGAAATGAGATAAAACAATGCATGGGATAAGAGCATGACTTCAGAAAAATCTTAAATTTTTCTTAGCCGTTAAGAACCTGTAGATGTCAATTTCAAGTAAAAACTCATGAAGAGAAAAGTGACAGGTTCAATGAGGTAAGGGAAAGCCTACCTTACACAAGAAAATGAACTTTAGTAACCAGAGCAAAGGTAGGAAGAATTATCTGGTATTATCTGTACAGTTATACTGTGAGGGTTAATATGGGGCAGGGGAGGCATATTTAGGCTGGAAGATAATAGTGACCTACAGACAAATGGATATTAAAAGATCATTGATAATTCCAGCTTTCAAACTAGAAGGCTTCTACCCATGGCCGGCTTTTGAAACAGCCATTCAGAACTAGTAGCCTTGGGAGAAAACCTCATCAGTTTTACATTGGAGCTTAATAATTTAATTAAAGGCATTACATGATGTGATGGAGTATTGTGGTAATTGGAGCATGTACTTCATGACTCAGAAGGTCTTTGCCAGTACTGTAATCTGGTGTAAATCTCAGATGAAGCATTCTTAGCTGTTGTCATCATTTTGTCCTTTTGGGTAACTTTGGATAAAGAAAAAGTTTCTGTCACATTGTGGTGCCATGTAAACAATCTCAAGAGTTTTTCTATCCATGCCAAGTTTATATTCACTTGGGACCTGAGTAATACCTTGTGTTCCTGAGCAAATCTACTCACTGAAGCAAATTCTCTCTTTTTTGTTCTGTTGGAAAAATTCACTCTTCCAGCATGTTTCCATGGATATGTCCTCAGCTCTGTGGGTGAAAAAACACCACAAACACAAAAAAAACCCTTTCCTCCAGTTGTTCCTTCCTGGCTTTCATGACTAGTTCAGTTTTCATCTGAGCACCCAAAAGTACTCAGATCCCATATCTTATTTCATACATTTAGATAACCCCAGAATAAGATGCATCTTGAGTTTATCCTCAACAAAGCTCCTTCCTTGTCCTAAGGTGTGAAGTCAGATTAAATGTTCTTTTGTTATAATGTTCCTTTAAGACTACATATCACAAATCTCAAGGGTTTGAAGTCTAGGCCTCAGTCCAAATAGTCTAGCTCTGGAAATCTATACAAGAAATTTTTAGCGATAGCTGACTGAGATGCAGCCATAGGCACTGCCCAGATGCACTTCGCATTTCCACTGTTTGCTCCTTCTAACTTTTGGTGACGAAAAACAGTGAAATATTTTTGCAGTAAGTTAGTCTCTGATATACAGTTGGTACAAATGAGACAGCTCAAGCCCTACAAAGTCCTGAAATAAAAGTTTCCACAAGACTATGGAGACACAGAGGCCAGTCAAATGTCAGAACACCCAAGCTTTCACAAGTCTGCAGTTCTCTGGATTTAGTATTTCATCCCAAACCTTTGGATAACCCATTTTAATGAAACACGGAGTAGTCAACTCATCGGAACTTCTGTCACCACCTCTTGATTTCTCACAGGTCATATATTAGAGTCACACCAGATCCAAATTGAAGAAAGCCTCATGGGACTTTCAAATTTCATAGGACACCTTCTGGCCTTTACAATAAGGTTACTGCTCCTCGCACCACTTTGGCTTTTGTGTCAGTGAGAATCTCCCACATTTGGGCTTTCCAATTTGCTCTTGTCTTTCATGACCTGTTTCCTGACTTGTTTCACTTCGCTATGTTGCTCCAAGAAAGCTTCAACTTCATGATCAACTTCAGCATATGGACGTGCTGGAGCATGTCCAGAGAAGGGCCACGAGGATGATCAGAGGGCTGGAGCACCTCTGCTATGAAGACAGACTGAGAGAGTTGGTGCTGTTCAGTCTGCAGAAAAGTAGGCTCCAAGGAAACCTTATTGTGGCCTTCCAGTAGCCTAAGAGGGCCTACAAGAAAGCTGAGGAGGGGCTTTTTAGGATGTCGGGTAGTGATAGGACTAGAGGGAATGGATTGAAGCTAGAGATGGATCAGTTCAGATTGGACGTTAGGAAGAAGTTCTTCACCATGAGGGTGGTGAGACACTGGCACAGGTTGCCCAGAGAGGGGGTGGAAGCCCCATCCCTGGAAGTTTTTAAGGCAAGGCTGGATGGGGCTCTGAGCAGCCTGATCTAGTGGGGAATGTCCCTGCTTATGGCAGGAGGGTTGGAACTAGATGATCTTTAAGGCCCCTTCCAACCCTGAAAATTCTATGATTCTATGATTCATATCAGTTCTTAGATTCTCTGTATTTTCAGAAAAGCTTAGACATGAAGCAATTCTTTCTCACCCAGTACAAATCTTCATGTATGTAAAAGCAAGCAAAATTTTGATTTCATGTAAATAATTCAGCTGTACTTACTTATTTATCTATATTTTTCTAATGATACATTTCAGTTGATTTCACCGTCTATTCTTTTCTTTTTCCTTTGCTTTCCTTTCCCCTAGTTTGTACAGGGCACAGTAAGATATTAGAAGGGGACTTCTTTTTTTTTTTTTTTTTTGCTTGGGGTATTAATAGCTTTTTCACTGGAAAAACAGTGAGAGAAAAGGGAGAATATTCCCATCACCTAAACAAGTGAAACTTCCCATTAACAGTAACAATGTGTTTATCTAAGACAATGTACTTTTCACAGGAAACAGTGTTTGTCATACAGCAAACTAAACACAGATACCTTAAAGCTTCTTTGGTGACTCTACAGGAAACTTCTCTGGCCATACGAAACTTAAAGGAATTATTTATATCTCTCTGGGGTTAGGTCTCTCTAACTTTTTCATTTGTAAGGCTGAAAAAGCTTGTACTTTTATAGCACCCTTTGAGATTTCAGGCCTTTTTATTTGATTGCATTATATATAAAACCAGACAGATTAAAGCCATATAAATTTAGGCATTATTTCGGATTCATGTAGGTTTTATGTATTCTAGACAGATTTTAAATGTCCATTAACAGGAGTTAGTCAACCAGAAATAGTATATTAAAACATTTTAATCCCTGCAGGTATTAAAAATCTTGAATTGATTTTACTTTATCTTGGATTATGTTGATTCAATAGAAAATGCAAATCAAGCTGACATTTCCCTGTTTGAATTGCAAGCTTTCAGAAAAACCTTGGCTACTAGAACTCATGGCTTAGCTATAAAGTACATAAGTACTACTTTATGTGCAATGTACAAATGTACAAAATGTTCCAACTGTGAGGCTCTCAGTTGAGATCCAGAGAGGTCACAGGGAGAAGAATATGGTTGGAATTAAGTTAATATCTAGAAGTAGTCAGTGCTAGCCAAAGGGCCCAGGCTGAATACACATTAATTAATATTTATTAATATGTTAGCAAGCAGGAAAACAAATTTAGTAAGCATATTAAAGCAGAAAATATTAGATGACCTGGAATTTTGGACTGTTTAACAGAAGCTGCTTATAAACTGGGGATCTCTACCCTACTTTTGCAGAGTGTGCTTGTAACCAATGCAGTATGAAACACACTTGAAAACGCCAGCTCAGATCAGACCCCTCTGACTTAGCTCCCTGGCTTGCAAATCTAGTTTTACAGGCACGATGGTGCAGTCTTCCAAGTATGAGCCTAAACACTTTAATTGATGGAGAGGCAAGTGCTGTTGAAGGGTTCCAGAGAAATCTTGTGTCTGCTTAAGCATAGCTATTGAGTGCAGGAGTTCCTGCCTCTGGCAGTTTCAAAGATCCTAGCTTTGCTCCACTGACAACATACTAACTAAAGCACTTGTTTCAAGAGTAATACTTCAGATGTCACTAAGACTGGCTCTGATTTACTGAGATACAGTCTCAGATCTTTTTACCAAAACCCTAATCCACCTGAGGCATTCATAATAGCAATGTAAGTATTCTGCTGTGTTAGCTAAGGAGCTACAGTCACAAGCCAGGACCATGCCGTGCAAACAAGACTAAACACCAAAAATTATCCTCATCTGTATAACAACAAAATGCTTCTCCTCCTCACTCAGTGGGAGTTTTTCCACAAAGAAAAAACAATCTCCCTGGCAGCATTTCCAAACTCGTTATTTCTTGGTGATTTTTTCATTTGTGTCTATGGGAAAGACATGTGACTTCCCCTCACAAAGAAAAAAAGGGGGGATTCTGCATGGTGTTGCTGCTTAAAAAAAGGAAGAAAGCCACCAGCATAACAGCAATGCCTAGAAGTAAAACACATCTGGGTTTCTGGGCAGTGTGGTAGAGGAAGGAATCACAACACAGCCAAGGAAGGAGACCTGAAGAAAAAACTGCATGGGCAAGAGGGAAGACAGTCACAGGGAGAATCAGCTAATATAGAAAAGTGTGTCAGGAGCCAAAAGGACATAAAAGGGTGGGTGAAGAGACTAGAATAAAATTAACAGGGTTTTTTTTTGGTTTTACCATATAGTCAAACAAAGAGGAATGTAATGTTGATTTATACCAGTATCTAAAAATTGTGTGAACTGTATATCAGAGGCATTATGTTTGGAAAGGGAAGTGACTTTTTCCAAGAGACAATGTTCCTGTCAAAATGCACTGCCTCTGATGAAAATGTGTGAAACCCCAAGCTTAGGGATGAGACAGTACCTTATATATTCTTTCTGAGAATTCAGTGCAAATTGGCTTGAAAAGCAGAATAATCTGAAGAGATGTCAGCGTAAGTTAATCAAAAACATAGAAAGTTTCTAATCAAAAATCTTAGATTATTTTTTATTTCTGGCCTGTGTAATTACAGACCCAAAATAACTTCATGTTTTATTTCTCTTTAATGAAGCCCATTTCTTGCTATGTCTGGCCAGTAGTTTTGTGCTACATGTGAGAAAGTACCTAAATAAATTGGCTGAACAAATATAGCAAAGAAATCATCAATCTGTGGTTTTCAGTGCCGGAAACAAATGAGCTCTTTTCCTCTTTCATCTCCTTTCCACTTCTTAGCCTCAGTCTTAAAAGAAAAGGTTTGTTTCAGATTTAAAACCTGTGATCTGAGTCACCTGACATGTTTTCTCTTCTCTCTCACTTTTCTGCAGAGGTAAGAGCCCATTGGAGCAGGCTGCTGCTGCACAACTCATGCCAGGGTATAAACAGTAGAAGAGGACATTGGATCTGAGCGGCTTTTCATCTGGGCCAGCAGTGTGCCTCATTCTTACACGGACACTAACTGGATAAGATTTGCTCGTTTTCTGCAAGCAACACTTCTGAAAAGATTGTGAAATGGGATGACCAATTACTATGTGACTTGTAGGATAAATATTTCTAAAATCAGACAGAAGTTTCATAAACAAGCAAAAAAAAAAAAACAAAGGTAGTGTTACAATTACAGTTGTTTATTGTGAGAGGGAAAAAAAATAATTTCTGTATTTTTTATGCTGACTACTAGTACAAACAAAAAAAAGCTTATCCACCGGGGACTATGTAAAGCAATACATGAGGGTGTTTTAAATAGCTTGTGGTAATGAGGGAAAGCTGTGTGCATTCTTGTTCTCTATATGGAATATGCCAAAATGGAAGTATGTCAGAAAGAATTATATTAAGATTTTTTAAAACCACTGATGATTTGGGCTCCTATATTTTCAGATATCCTATGACAATTGGATTTGCAGGTAACAGGGTGTGAATTTAGAAGGTATTTAATGATTTACAAAGACTACTGAAACATCCATTTCTGAAAAAACAGAAGCTGCACATAGCCTGCAGTGTCCATGCAAGTCCATGAAGAGAAAGACTACCTCCATGACAGACAATGAGCATTCTGTCTTCAATTATAGTGGAACCAAGATTTCACCCCTTGAAATGAGCCTCTTCTTAAAACCTAGAAAAGAAAGGGAGAGCTGGAATTCACAGACAATGAGCATTTTGTCTTCGACTATAGTGGAACCAAGATTTCACCCCTTGAAATGAGCCTCTTCTTATAACCTGGAAAAGAAAGGGAGAGCTGGAATTCACATATGACAAGCACATGGACGCTTTCACTTACTCTGCAGCAGGACCTCGCACTTCATCTGACAATTCCTTACCCTTTAAAAAAAATTGTCCTCTCCGATCTATCTGGGCCTTCTCCTTTCCCAGAAAAGCTGTGACGTCAAGGGTCACTTCAATTTCTGTTGAAATTCAGTACAATATAATGTGTGACAGTAGGAATAACTGTGCACCAATCCTTTGAACGTATAAACAAGTATTAAAGTCAACGTAGTCTCCACAGGCCTCTGATGCTAATCTTGTTTTAATTTGCTTGCTTTAATAATGTGACATGTACTTTTTTATATGCGAAGTACGTATACTACAGGCAAATTTCCAGGATTTACTTGAAAAATATATTAAATACTTCAGCTGATATATTTTAACAAATAATTTTGGTAACAGGATTTGAATGTTTCTGTTCTGTGGACATTTTAGACCAGGCCTCCAACATGCCATCAGAAAAGAGTGGAAGGCAGCCTATAAGCTTTGCACTGCAGAAATCTAATTAATCTTCCAGACAGTGTTATAATGAGTTATAGCCAAGCTGAAGAAGGGGGGAGAGAATGGTGCTGACAGCAAAGCAAGACACATAAGACAAAGAAAAACAGCTGCTCATCTCTGTCTCCTTGGCACACCGGCAGAAGGGAGAGTTTCTGGGATGTGAAACTCTGACACATGAGCTTGGCTTGAGGGCAAAAAGAGCTTCAGGATGCTCACGGAGAAGAATCAGAAATTTAGTCTTTGCAACAGGACTAAATTCTGCACTCTCTGAGAAAAAAAGGAGCTGAGCTGACCCTTTAGAGGATGTTTGAAAAGAGAACAATTGCAGCATAGGCATCTAGATGTGAGACCGTGGCTTGCTCAGGGGCTCTCTGTCCAAGGAAGAACGGCACTTATTTTGACCACACTGAAGACAACTGGTTGGAAATGGCTGTTAGTTTATAAACTAAGAGCTGCCCTAGGCAGCAGAAAAGAAAAGCATTGGTCAAGGATGAAAAGGCTGGAAAGATCCTTTGGATTCCCTGAAATGGCAAGCAAGCAGGTTATCTAGTCCAAGAGGTAAACAGCACATCTGCAACAGACAGGATATAGATTCCAAAATTGTCCCAAACACCATGTAACAAGGTTAAAGTTGATGGTAAAAGGAATAAGAGCACAGGGGAGGGAAAAATATGAACAGTATGACACCCAGTGTAACCATGAAACCTAGCAAGGCCAGAAAATGCAAGTGGAGGTGGGGTGATTCTAGGGTGGAGTCACTTCTCTAGAAATAAACTGTGACTTTTGAGGGAAGGAGTGTTTGCTCTGACTGCCTGACAAAAAATTCAGGAGAGGAAATCAAGGAATGGAAGGCAAGCACATCACATGTTTCATAGAATCATAGAATCATAGAAGGGACCTCGAAAGATCACCAAGTCCAATCCCCCTGCCAGAGCAGGAATGCCTAGATAATGCTACACAGGAACGTGTCCAGGCAGGTCTTGAATGTCTCCAGAGAAGGAGACTCCACAGCCTCTCTGGGCAGCCTGTGCCAGTGTTCCGTCACCCTCACTGAGAAGAAGTTTCTTCTCGAGTTTAAGCGGAACCTCTTATGTTCCAGTTTCAGCCCATTACCCCTTGTCCTATCAGTGGTTGTCACCGAGAAGAGCCTGGCTCCATCCTCGTGACACTCACCCTTGATATATTTGTAAACATTAATGAGGTCACCCCTCAGCCTCCTCTTCTCCAAACTAAAGAGCCCCAGCTCCCTCAGTCTTTTCTCATAAGGGAGATGCTTCAGTTTGAATGTATTTATTTCTTTATTAGCAGTGGTTCCAGAACACATTTTAGGATATTTTAGGCCTTACACAAAGTCTGTCTGTAGTATGAATTTATTACATGTTTTAGAAACTTACACTGAATTTCCAGAGGACCCACATTGAGACGGACCACTGAGATATTGGTGTTGGTCCAGGAGGCTGCAGAGACTCACAAGGGTAAGAAACACAGAAACTGTGCCCAGGAAAGACACTGAGAGAATCGGGAAAGGAAAGAACCTGATGACCTGCAGAGGGTTGGAGCACAGAGGCCCAGATGTCTGCAAATAAACAGACAAAGCTGAAGTGAGTGTGGAACAGGTGGTAAATCTTAAAATTTTATTCCCAAGGAAAATTTATTAATTTGAATGCCTCATGACCTTTTACAATTTTTATTGCCTTGTAAAATTAATATTTGTTTTAAAGAAATGTCATCAACTACTTTAAAATGGCGTGTGAATTACCTCTGTAAGTCACTGCACTTTATACTACCTGAAGAAAGCTATGAAGGGATTTAATCAGCAGAGAAAGTCCATTAGCATTCCATCATGTTCTTAAATAAACTAGACCAAAACCTAAGTAATTATGATATCTCTTCTTATTAAAGTGCATTCTTCCTTTCTGAGGCAGGAGGACAACACTCTTCAGAGCCCTCTGTTGCATCTGGACCTTTCACACAATAGATAAAAAAAATAGGAATTGTGGAATTTTTGTTCTAGAACTAATAGTGTGAAGAAACACACCTAGCAGTTGCTTAATAAACTAAGGGGTTTTTTTTTCACTTAAGCAGGTAAAGCAATATGGAGAAAAACATGGCTGTAACATGTTACCATAATATAGTGTGACCTCTAACTTAAACCTTGTTTTTATTTTTTTTTATTTTATACGGCCTAGGCTGGAAGGGACCTTAGAGATCATTTTAATCCAACTTCCCTGTCATGGGCAGGGATGCCTCTCAACTAGATCATGCAACACATGCGGACCGAACAAGAATCGAACCCACGACCTTTGGCATTTCAGCACCACACTCAACTGAGTGAGCATCAAAAATGTCCTAGATGCTCCTGAGCGAAAGAAGAAAAACACTCCTCTGGCGTCAGCAGACAGATTATTTGGTTTGCAGCCAAGAAATGCCACAGAGGCATAGACTTTGGGGCTGTCTCAGCATCAAAGATTTTGGGATGATGGGACTTATTAGGTCCTGCCTTGTTAGGCTCCATGCTGTGCAAATAGCTATAAGCCCTCAAAAGGTCACCACACCCCTGATTTCTGCCTGGATTTGTTCACTAGAAAGTGGGGAATGGCTACATCTGCTCCCCTGTGGAAGCCTGCTGTCTCTTACGGAAAATTGCCATGAGCTAGTCAAAAGAGACAAAGCATGCAAGTGCGGCACAGGAACACAAAGATTACAAGTGAAGTAATGGATTTACTTTCTCTGGATAGGAGAGTTTCCTAGCTCCTGGTTATATTTAAAGGATAGATGTTTTCTTCTTCCATGAGTGAGGGCAACAGAAGAGAGAGACAGGGGAAGAATCTGGAAGGCTGAAAGTGAAGCCAGAATAGCAAGGGGACTGAGCAGTAGTGAAACAACAGAGCAACTCCTGAATTGGGCCATGTCTTGAAAATCATCTCATAATGCCCTAAAAGGCTGCACTAGGAAGACAGGAAGGGAGGGTGAACATTGGCAGCGGGTGGGATGCAGCCTTTGCAACACAGGCTTTGCTGATGATGTTACGTCCCCAAGATAAAAGCTCCTTCATAAGTCAGGGGCACTTCTCCAAGACGTTGAGTGACATTTTTCCCTCAGGCTACCACTGCTGGCATCTCTGCGCAGCATGTGCTTGGAGAGACACCTCTAAACTTCCACCTCAACCCTGGAGCCAGCCTGGGGAGGGCACACTGCCAGAAGGTCCTCCTGAGAAGGCAAGGAGGCTCAACCTTGATGCTGCTGACAAGTTCTCCCATGCACTGGCAGGAGCTCCTCAGGGCATCTGCAGTGCTCTTCTCCACCCCAGACTTCCCTGCGAGACTGGAGGCTTTTCCCAGTTGGTGTTTGTGGGTAAAACACTAAAGGAAAATTAGATGGTTTCCATCAGCACAGCACTTGAGCAGCAATGCAGAAATATAGAATCATAGAATCATAGAATGGTTAAGGTTGGAAGGGACCTTGCAGATCATCTAGTTCCAACCCCCCTGCTGTGCGCAGGGACACTTCTCTCCCACTAGACTGGGTTGCTCAAAGCCCCATCCAACCTGGACTTTATCCACTCTGCAATATGCACAATATGGAGTAAGACCCACACCTGAAGAGGCAAAAGCAAGGAGGGAACAGCAGGGCTGTCCACATAAACACTGACACTTTCTGTCTACCCTGGCTCACTTCTGTGTACTTTCTTCTAAAACAATGTTTTCTCATATCTTATACATTGATTACGAGCTCTTCAGTCAGAAAGTATATCTTCACCCTCTGCTTATCACTCGCTGGTTTATCCACTGGTGTCCTCCAGTGCACTTCTGTCTGCACCAAGGCCTGCACTGGGTGCTGTTTCCTATCTAAGCATGCTAAATTCATGATAAACCCCCAAATTAGAGATGTAAACCCACCAGTGAAGGGCAGGAGGCTCACCACACCGTGAAGAGAAAGGCAGTCAGCAATCTTTCTCCGGTCTTTCCACCTTCCTCTAACAGACTACAGGAGGCTGAACCTCCCTGGTGAAAGTTGTAGCACTATTTCTTTATTCCAAGGAACAAAGCCTAGAGATCATAGAGGGTCTGGTGAGGCGACTTTTATTCTGGTAGCTGGAGTCCAGTGGCTTGTTCAGGTGCCCCATCCTTGCTGGCTTCTTCTAAGAAGTGGCAAAGGTCAATGATCAAATCCAGGAACTCTGCTCCATGAGAGATGAACACTGGAATGGCAGCACTCTGCATGACCCACGCTTCTGGTCTGATGTCAGTTCCACAGGGCTGCTGCATCACTGCTTTCTGTCCTCCCGAACCACCACTAACGCACACAGATGCAGATACCCGGCACTGAAACTCAGGGCTCAGACACTCACTTATAACACATTCAGGCAGAAACTACAAAAGGAGGAAAGCTACTGACTTGGGTCCAAAAAATTATTTTGCTCAAAGGTGCTAATGCCATCCTTATTATTGGGATAATAAAAAAAATAGAAAATTGTTAAATTGTTACAAATAATTATAATTTATTGCTATTACTAATAAAAATAATAATAATAATGCTAAAGTAATGCCAAAAGAAATGTTTGCATGTACTTCTGATTAATTATTTTTGACATATCAAAACCAGCTGATTTTCTTTGCCATTTCAGGTCCCTAAGCTATGAAATTCTCTTGGAGAAGGAAAAGAGACAACAAAAAAACTTGGTTTCATTGGCTCAAAATTCAGAGCAATTCAGTTCCTAAGTTTCATGTTCCTTTTTCTATTTGCATATTACTTGGGGGATGAATGTGCCGACAAGGAAGGAAAAATAGACCACAGTTATTAAAAACAGGGGTGTGACATTCTTCATCAGTTCAGCCTAGAGCAAAACAGGCACTTCTCTTACCCAAGGCAACAGATGTTCTTAAGAAAGAAAGTTACAAAATTGATGAAGGTGGTGAATACCCAGAGTATGCTGAGAAGCAATCAAATTACTCAGATTTCTCATGTGTTCTGAGGACAAACCTGAAAAATGCATCAGGGAAGAATTCAGCGTCAGTGTCTTTAAGGAAAAGATAAATACAATCTTCCACATTTTTGTTTCTTCCTTAAATTAATATTTGTAATTTTTTTGGCTATAAAAATAAGCAGCTAAAATTAGAGTAATTCTAAATTCCTGAGCTTACAGGTGTTGCTACACTGAGGCACTTCCAGCTACCCTCAGAGATATCATATGCAAAGGGTAACGCACATCACCAGGTAATCAAATGAGAACACTCATTTCCATAGTTCTGATAAGTTTCTTAGCATCTTTATGCTATCTACCCACTGCAATCCATTTAGAAATTTTTTTTTTTTTTAATGCTTAACATTTAAAATTCTATTGTAAGAAGAAGTTTGTGTCATTCTTTCCTGCTTGCAAAATACCTGACAGATTTTTCTGGGACAGCTCTTCCTGCAAGCTATCTGGCTCATCTAAGACATAACCTTGCAAGAAGTGTGGGGAGCGTCCCTATACCAGGAAAACTAACATAGAGTGCAGATGATAATGTGATGCTATACCTTGTTGCAGAATTGCAGCTTGCATAGGGAAGTCAGCGGCCTACTGGAGAGCTGGGGAGGGACTGTTTATAAGGGCACATAGCAATAGGACAGGGGGCAATGCTTTTAAACTAGAGCAGGGTAGATTTAGACAATGTATCAGGAAGAGGTTCTTTATAATGAGGGTGGTGAAATACTGGAACAGGTTGCCCAGAGAGGCGGTGAAGGCACCATTCCTGGAGGCATTCAAGGTCAAGCTTGTTGAAGCTGTGAGCAACCTGATCTAGTTAAAGATGTCCCTGCTCACTGCAAGGGGGTTGGATAAATGGCCTTTAAAGGTATCTTCCAGCCCAGCACATTCTATGATTCTATGTGCTGGGTCAGGACATGCTTACAGGTCTTCCTGAGTCATCCACCACTCAGTATTATCTCATCTGCCAGAGGTCACAAGGCCCAAAGGCCACCTGTCCACAGCTGCTCCATAGTGAAATTCTCCTAAGATAGAATTAATATGCAAGAGAAGCCTCTTTTGGGTCAATGCTGTATTGGTCAGATCAGAGCAGATACTGACAAGTTCTGAAGTCAGTGGAAGTTTTTTCTTAAGCGACAAAACACTCTTTCATATATCCTATATGATGGTATCAAAAATCATTTAGATACATCTGGGTGAATTGGGGGCATTGGTGTGGAAAGAGGTCTGATTCTCTTCCTCAGAACTGCATTTTGCTCCAGATAAAACGAAAAAGCAGTTGTGCAATATATAACAACAACATGGTGGACTGGAGTGACCTAGTGCTTGCTAATGCAAACCAGACTCTACAAGCTGCTAAACTGCTTCTTGCAACTGCTTCTCTTTAGTCTTCTGTTATGGAAGTGGCAAATATTTAACATTAGGATTTGGGTTTTGTTTTGTTTTTCTTCTGGCTCTGGACCATGGCACTTGTATTTGCAAAAAGAGCATCACTTTCACCATCTCTTCCTTCACATCTATTTAAAAAAAAAAAACACACCCAAACATTTTTAAGTTCATGTTTTCCATGTTCTCAGAAATTAATGACTTGGATTGCAGCAATTTTAGTCACTTTTTGATTGTTAAGTTAAAGAGATTAAAAAAAAAAAACAAGGATAGCGAGCTAGGTGTCTCCAAAATTTCTTTCTCTTGCAAATAGAGAGAAGAAAGGCCAGGCACTCAGAAGGGATGGGGAGGCTGTCTCGGATAAATGAGACTGTCATTGCTGAACATGCCATGTTTCCAATAAGAAGGTAGTTTCACAGTTCAAACTCACTGTCAGCCCTTACAATTCATCATGGACTACAATTTGCATCATTATGACAAACCAAACTGTTGGTAAACCACTTTGACATGAAGGCCACATCCTGAGACTTTGGGGCTGCAGTTTCAAGACACAAAAACGAAGAAAAATAGACACAGCATGTTTACCTCATCTCTCACCCTCAAGCTGAGTTGTGTCCGCTGTGATACGCCAGAGCCTGTGTGCTTTTGAACCCAATGAGAAGATTAATCTTGATGGTGCGCTGAGTGCACTGAGGAACTGCAATGAAATCAAAGATCACAACAGCTCTCTCCAATTACCATGAGCAAAATGCAGGACATTGTGTTATGTCATTCCTGCATGCAATTTCAGGCCCTAATAAGAGCTTAGCTTGGAAGCTAGTCATGATTCTTCCTAACAATATTTGAAGGGATGCCAGAAGTACAAGACACAGGGTGCCAGAAGCCCCCATGGGTTTCAAATGGGTACTATGGAGCCTTGTATAGGGTCAAGGATATCCTCATCAATCCTGATGACCCAAGGAAAAACTGTCCATGCCTGGAAGTGGTTCAAACAGTAAGTTGAACATTATATGAAAGTCAGACAGACAAATAAACTAAAAAAGCAGATCTTTCACCAGTGCTCAGCACTGAGAAACTCAGACAACACTCAGTGCTTTCCATGAGGATGAAGGCACAGAAAAAGAAGGAAGCTCTGAGGAACAGACAAAAAACTTGAATGATCATAATTTCTAGGCAATTTATTGTCTAAAAAAAAAAGAAAAAAAGCTGCTTGGGATAAAAGCGATGGAGAAGGGATAAACAGGATAGATGTCTTTCAGAACCAACTCTGTGATTACAGAATATTAGAAGTCTCTTTGGGTGAGAGATTATTCTGGCTCTTAACAAAAATGTCCCTGTAAGATTACCAAGGAGAGGCATTCAATACTAATAAATGACCACTTAAAAGAGCATGCATAAAAGACAAAAGGCAGCATTTAGTCCATCCAGGTTGGTTGAAGTTGTTGTACCCACAACGAAAAAAATTGTTCAGAACAAGCAGTGTGGTAAGGGGACTACAAATAGCCAGCATAGCACTGTTGACTCTTGTCACAAGGTCATTTGGTGAATTCCTCTACAACAGATATACAAATGCTTGACTACAAGAAACAGGACACACAATAAAGGATGTCTTAAATAGGTGCTTTTTAAAGAAAAAGACTAGAAAGTCAAAATTTAACAGGAAAGAAATAGGTGGCTTCCATCGTTATGCCACAAGAACTCACTGAGAATTTGGGCAGTTAACACTGCTTAGTCAAAAAACTTCCCTGAGACAAAAATAATCCACTGTTTATACTTGGGAACCCCAGAACAAAGTGAAATGATGAGGAAAAACACTGAAAACCAGCTGAGGACACCTGGAAATTTGGCAGGCAGAAGCTAAAAATTGTTCACAAGCTATTCCTATTCCAGTGAGTAAGACCAGACTGTGACCTGTAACAATTCTTCTAATGATGCTTCTCACTATAGGACAATTGCTGAAGCAGCAAAGATACAGGTGAAGACAGAGGCAGGCACAGGCTGTTTCTTAGTAGTTTAAAGGGTTGCTCTGTTACATTTGTTATAATTTCCAAGTTAAATTTAATTATGCGCCAGTTCTTTCAAAAGCAGGTCATGTTTCTCTGCATGTAGCTTTCTCCATGTTCCCAGCGACACACTGGCGCTAAACAAAAACATGTGGAGCAGTAACTAAGTGCAGGCTACAGCCAGTGAAGAGTAAGAAGTTCTTGTTACCTTATTTCAGCATATAATTTTATTTCTTCTGGATTTGAATCAATGCTAGCTAACAGGATTGTCTGCCTTTATTTCATAAGAACATTTGAAAAACTGGTCTTGCCCCACCACTGTCCTCAAACTGCGAGAGCCCACTTCCACCACTGCATCCAGAGATGGAGAATGCACAGAGAGAATGTGTGTGTGCATGCATGTTACTGTGAAGCATCCCCTAGCAATATCAGAAATCAGATTTGGCACTAATAAGCTTTTCTAGTGATGCTGGACTAAGCAATAGAATAAAGAGGCAAGGGCACAATGGTCAAATTTTGGTAGGAACTGAAGGAGGGACAGACATTGAAAAAGAAGAGGGAAAACTCCCAAGACAGCATGGAGGAGTGAGATGAAGTTATGTTTGGGATAGAGTGGAGATGAAGAAGGAAAGCGAAGGCAATGCAGAGATGCTCATTAAGTGCTAAGGGATACACTGAACTGAGGGGAAACACTAATGCAGATTCTACATAATACATCACTAAGAAGAGATATCATAAATATATAGCAAGGGAGTTACAATATACAGCTATCTTCATAACATGGATGAAGCCAAATGGCCTCACACTTAGCAATTTAACCACAGCTAATATTTTTTTCTTAAAAACCTGAAGAAAATCAGCTTTGGTCACTTCCAGAACAAGAACAACAACAAAATTAAAAGTAGAGTATCACAGAGAAGACTGGAAAATATAGTAGCAATCCATGGTATAGTACCCCCATAACTTTTGCATTATGTCTTGCTCTATAGGCAAGTCACCTTCAGAAAAAAATGGAGAATGAGAAAAATACTTCTTCCATTATAACAATCACAACAACATGACTAGGCAAACTTCACTCAACAGAATTCTAAAGTGTCTGAATTTTGCATATGTGAAGTTCACTGAGGTGTGGTGAGAAGATAAAGGCAGTATTTTGCAGGGGCAGATCCAGGCACACACTATCAGTGTTTCAGGGTAAGAGCCATCATCCAGGAATACTAGTGAGGCCTCATACCAGGCAGGATTAAGGCAGTTCCTCCTCCCTCAGCACCACCTGCGCTGCCTGCTCTGGGGTGGGAGGAGTGCTCGGCTCCCTCCCTCCAGGATCCACTCACCCACCACGTGCCGGGTCAGCTCTGTTCGTACAGTTCCCAGCACAGTGACTCACAGTTGTGAGAGGGCTCCAAATCATTCATCACAGAGGAATCAGGACTCTTACTGGCACCCTCTTACAGCATAGCTGCCAGCGGTGGTGGTGTTTTCAGATTATAATACTGTGACCTTAACTGCTTATAGCATATGTTTCCTCTGTGCTTTGCAAGACTCAGCATAAGCTCCTAAAGCTTTCCTTTCCACTTTCAGTAAGGACTGTGATTGTTAGAAAATTCTGCAGTATCCCTGTTTAGCCTTCATTCTTGCAATGCCTTTGCGATGGTGTAGCTGCTACAAGCTTTGAGGGCTTTGAACTCGTTTAGTAATAGACTCTGTTTACAGGAATCTTTTATGTCTTTATGCAGAAGACTTACCTTACAAATCTCTTCTTTAAAGTGTTTCTTTCAAGCGTTAGCTTCATAATCTCATGACAATTCAGAAGTAAAGACAGGATTGTCATAGAGTTGGCTCAAACTAGATCATTGATGGAGGCTTCAGGAGTAGTGATATCTAACTACTTTAGGTGACTTTAAACACTTCAACTTGAGTGCAAGCTGGAGGACCAAATTTATAAGTTTATGTCCCCAGTATAATCTAGAAGAGAAGGAAGTCATCTTGGCAGGGAGTTGCAAATAAGATCATTGGACGTGCTTTAAACTAGACTTGAAGGGACAAAGGGATAAAATCAGAGATAAGCTAGAGATAAGCCTGAGGGCAGAACACTCATGTTTAAGGAATGATGTGTTAGCAGGGTCCTCTGGTCTGCCATCTCAGCAGAGGTAGGGAATGGAGAGCTACACAACAGCAAAGATGAAAGGGTTATTGATATGTCAGAAACCACAGAAGCACCTGAAAATGGTCATTGGGACTTCTTTCCTCAAAAAGATGTCAGGATCAGTAGCCCAACTAAAGTGCATCTACACCAATGCACTGCACAGGTAACAAACAGGAGGAACTGGAAGCCATCATGCGGTGGCAAAACTGTGATATATCTGCCATCATGGCAACATGGTGGGATGATTCACAGAACTGAAGTGCTGCAATGGATGGCTGTAAAACCTTCAGAAGAAACAGGCGACGAAGGAGAGATGGTGGGGTAGCCCTCTGTGTTAGGGAGTGTTTTGACTGTCTTAAACTTTGTGATAGTGAAGATAGGGTTGAATGTGTGTGAGTAAGAATCAGGGGGAAGGCCAATAAGGCAAATATGGTAGCAGTCTGTTATAGACCAAGATAAAGAGACAGAAAAAATATTCTATAAGGAGCTGGGAGAAGTCACAATTGCTAACCCTTGTTCTCATGGGGGACTTCCAACTTACCAGTGGTTGCTGGAAATACAATACAGCAGAGAGAAAACACTCCAGCAAGGTTCAGAGTGTGTGGAAAATAACTTCCTGACACAGCTGCTGACTGAGCCAACTAGGGAAGGTGCCTTGCTGGATATGTTGTTTGTGAACAGAGAAGGACTTATGGGTGATTTGGTGGTTGGAGACTGTCTTGGGCAGAGTGTTCAGCAAATGGTAGGGTTTTTCATTCCTGGAGAAGCAAGGAACTGCTATCTTGAAGTTCTGGTGGGCAGACTTTGGCCTATTTAGGAATCTGTCTAACAAAGTCCCTTGGGAGGCAGTCCTGAAGGGCCAAGGAGTCCAGGAAGACTGAATATTCCTCAAGAAGGAAACCTTAAAGGTGCAGGAGCAAGCAGTCCTTGTGTGCCAAAACACGAGCCAGAAAGATCAACCTGGCTGAACAGAGAGCTTTGGCTGGAACTCAGGGAAAAAAGTTTATGACCTTTGGAAGAAAGGGCAGCCAATTCAAGGAGGACTACAAGGATATCGTAAGGTTATGCAGGGAGAAAATTAGAAGGGCCAAAGCCCAGCTAGAACTTAATTTGGTCGCTGCTATAAAAGACAATACAAAGTTTCTATAAATACATTATCAATAAAAGGAGGACTAAAGACAATCTCCATCTTTTATTAGATATGACAAAGGATAAGAGAAAGGCTGAGGTACTTAAGGCCTTCTTTGCCTCAGTTTTTAATAGTAAGACCAGTTATTCTCTGGGTACCCAGACCCCTAAACTGGAAGACAGGGACAAGGAGAAGAATGAAGCCCCCGTTATCCAAGTGGAATTAATTAGCAATCTGTTATACCAATTAGGTGCACAGAATTCTATGGGCCCTGATGGGAACCACTCAATGGTACTGAGGGAATTGGCAGAACTGCCACCAAGCCATTTCCCATCATTTACCAGCAGTCCTGGCTAACTGCGGAGGTCCCAGTGGACTGAAAGTTAACAAATGTGACGCCCATCTACAAGAAGGTCTGGAAGGAGGATCCAGGGAACTCCAGCTCTGCCAGTCTGATCTCAGTGCCAAGGAAGGTTATGGAGCAGATCATCCTGAGTGCCAACACACGACTTGTATAGGTCAAGCAGGTGATCAGACTCAGTCAGCATGAATTTATGAAAGGCAGGTCCTGCTTCACTAACCTGATCTCCTTCTATGACAAAGTGATCCGTTTACTGGATGAGGGAAAGGCTGTGGGTGTTTTATAGCTGGACTTTAGTAAAGCTTTTTGACATTGTTGCCCACAGCACTCTCCTGGAAAAATCGACTGCTCATGGCTTGGCTGGGCATACCCTTTGCTGGGTGAAAAACTGGCTGTATGGCTGGGCCCAGGGGGGGCAGCCGATCACAAATGGTGTTCCCCAGGGCTCAGTATTGGGGCCAGTTCTGGATGAGGGGATGAGGGGACTGAGTGCTCCCTCGGTAAGTTTTCAGATGACATGAAGTTGGGCAGGAGTGTTGATCTGCTTGAGGATAGGAAGGCTCTACAGAGGAAGGGCAGCTGTGTGAGGTTCAACAAGGTCAAGTGCCAGGTCCTGCATTTAGGTCACAACCTCAGACTACACTACAGGCTTAGGGAAAAATAACTGGAAAGGACCAGCAGAAAAGGACCTGAAGGTGCTGGCTGACAGCCGTCTGAACATGAGCCAGCAGTGTTTCCAGGTGGCCAAGTAGGTAAATCACAACCTGGCCTGTAGCAGAAATACTGTGGCCAGCAGGAGCAGGGAAGTGATTGTCCCCCTGTACTTGGCACTGGTGAGGCCACACCTCAAATCCTGTGTTCAGTTTTGGGCCCCTCACTAAAAAAAAAGACACTGAGGTGCTGGAGCATGTCTGAAGAAGGGCAACAAAGCCAGTGAAGGGTCTCAAGAAAAAAATCTTATAAGAAGCACCTGAGGGAGCTGGGGTTGTTCAGCCTGGAGAAAAGGAGGCTGAGGGGAGACCTCATTGCTCTCTACAGCTACCTGACAGGAGGTTGTAGTGAGGTGGGTGAAGCAAGAGTCTGATAGAAATTTACTAGCTAAAAGCCTTTTGACAAGCATCAGCAATGAACTATGTAACAATTACATTGTAAGACATTACAGAATCACAGAATCACAGAATGTTAAAGGTTGGAAGGGACCTTAAAGATCATCTAGTCCAACCCCCCTGCCAGAGCAGGATCACCTACACTAGAGCGCACAGGAACGCGTCCAGGCGGGTTTTGAATGTCTCCAGAGAAGGAGATTCCACAACCTCCCTGGGCAGCCTGTTCCAGTGCTCTGTCACCCTCACAGTAAAAAAGTTTTTCCTCATATTTTTCTGGAACCTCCTGTGTTCCAGCTTCCACCCATTGCCCCTTGTCTTGTCATTGTAACCCTTTGAGCTGGACTTATCTCCAAGAACAGACTGCAAGGCTACTACGAGATAAAGAGGCACAGGGTGTCTCAAGACTGTAGACTTTGCTTGCCAGCAAGAACAAGGGAGTAAAACCTATAGTTCACCAAGAGGACATGGTGATGAAGAGGAGTGGATGAAGTAGATGACTGCCAGCTGTCTCTGAAGCCCACCAAGAGACTATAACATGCATGCAGGAGTGGGTGTGACATATGTTAATAATTTCTCAGAAATATCATGAATACGTATGTGTAGCCTGCATATAAGCTATGCATCTGACTCTCTACGGCACGCACATTAGGCAGAGCAAACCCCTGTGCATCCAGCACTGCAATAAAGAATACCTATTTAACAGTCACCAGGACTATTGAGTCCTGATTTCAGCTTTTTAGAGCATCATGGGTGTCATTCTCTTCTTCCATGTAACAAGGAATAAGACAAGAGGAAATGACCTAAAGTTGCACCAGGGGAGGTTTAAACTGGATATTAGGAAAAATAATTTCAGTGAAAGCATTGTCTAGGATTGGAACGGACTGCCCAGTGAAGCAGTAGAGTCACCATCCCTGGAGGTATTTAGAAGATGTTTAGATGTGTTGCTTAGGGACACAGCTTTGGGGTAGACTTGACATTTTTAGGTTAAGGTTCGATCTTCAAGGTACTTTTCAAATGAAATGACTCTATGATTCTATGATCTACACAAGACACCTACACCAACCATTGTCTCTCTCCTTTCCATCCATTTCATTAACCATCTTTTTATTCCTGGTTTTTCTTAGATGATGCCTGTCCTGCATTTCCTTTTGCTTATGTATGTGTCACCTATATTCATTGCTGTCTGTTGAATAGAATCATCTCTTTTTTATAAGCCATTTTGCTACGTCTGTCACTAAGACTACAAAAAGAAATATTTCCCTCCCAAGGAAACACTGCTATTTCTCTAGCTTGTTCAATGTCCAAAAGTTGATACAGCATAAGTCCACTTTGTCAAAGAAATTCTCTAAAGATTGTTCACTACTAGTACTCATAGTATCTTGACCTCACAACCTCTATCAGCGAGTTCCCACAAAAGCCCTGACTGATTAAATTATCAGAAAAATATTCCACAGGTAAGTGAGAGGATACATGAATACCTGCATCCATCACCATGTTTTGGCAAAGAGAAGGGCATTTTACAATCACATGCTTTTACTTTGCAAAGCATTTTTCAGGAACTGTATGTCATAAATATCTTTCAACAACTTTGTTTTCTATACTTCAGCAAACTCAACCTATTGCTGATGATTGAGTGGGCTCTGGGTGCTTTTGATGTGGTGTCATTAATGGGTGTTTCACCTTGGGAAGTTTCCAAGAGAACATTTTTTTAGTGGAATTTGATGGTTTATCATGATCTGATGGAAACAATCTCATTTCAACAAGATCTCTCAGGTACATCTTGCTTCCTCTCCCCTGGCAGATTGCTGTACTCCTGCACAGGCAGTCCCAGGGCAGGCAGTAGTCAGCTGTACCACTGTAGAGCAATAATTCTCCCTGGAGGATTTTCAAAATGGGAAACTCCATTTTGAGATTCCTGGAATTCACAAAAAAAAAATGCTGAAATTTATGAAATTTGAAAAACCGCCATGCAAAGAAGGTGTACTTCATCAAGACCAGGGCAATCTCTGGATTCTCAATCAGGTAATGAAAATGTAACTTACAACTTCGGATAGTCATTTCAAATGTAGCAGATACATTTCTAAATCTGTTTGTTTGTTCCTGCCAGCACTAAAGCAGTTACAAATACACCTGTAAAGCTAGTCCAAATATCACAGTCTTTTAAAAACCTTTTCTTTCCCCTATTCTGCCTCATTCTGCTTCCTCTCAGAGACATTCTATCTCACTCGCTGGTTAATTCATTTTCTTTTTGCTCTGAATTTTTATTTCATTCCAGATTTTTCTTCAGTATAACTGTTTTTGCTGATGTTTCATGCTGCAGTTTTCGAAGCCATTTAAATAGGGGTCCAGCATCACTACTGTAGTTCCCAGTGGCCTCGCTGTCTCTCCTAGGTCTTCTTCATGTAACACCCTGTGGGAAGTAAAAACTGCTAGACGGGGAAGCCAGCAGGCAGCAGTGAGATACCTGCGATGCTAAGTGAGAAGAGACTGTGAAACCAGCTCAACAACTCCACACCAGTTGTCCTCTCTGCTGTACCTTTAGCTTGCTCCATGGGTCTGTCCCAGTGTACCCCAGCTACTTCTCTCCCAGGCAAAGTCTGAATGTGGCTCTGGGGCTGGTTCATTTCAGGGACCAAACGGCAATATGGACAACATTGCATCAAATACTGTTCCTGTCCTTCAGTGTCCTCAGTTTTTGCACTCTGAAACACCCCACACACTTCCTATCTCCTTCTTCCCTAGGACTTTCAACACATTATGTCCAATTCATATTACGAAAACACAATTTGGCAGGTTGCAACACAGCACCTGTACTGGTTTAGATACAATGAACTGAAGCACAGCACATACTCATTAAATCTTGGGCTCATCATACACATTCTACGGAAACCCAGGACAAGGAATTACGTATGCAATGTGGATGCTATGTCTTGCCTAAGCTTATTCTACAGGAAACCAGAGAACCAAACCCAGGTCTCCTAAGACATAAATTAGAGTTTCTAACTACCAAATCACCCTTCCTTACTGAGATACAGAACTCGATCTTCCTACCTCCTTTTTTGCTCATTTTTTTGCAGGTCACATAGATACCTGCTGACACTAACTCGTGTTAACTTTCCAGCAGCATGGTCACAATGCAGTGAGATTGCAGATGTCACAGGCAGACTTCCTACCGTATCTTTTTTAATCGCTTTCTGATGTTCACTTGTTCACAGTCCATCCTATTGCTTTGCACATGTCTGTGTTCACCTCCATAAAGGAACCAAGGTATTGAACTGTCATGACTGCAGCTCTAGCAGTCTGGTCACCCCTCCTAACAGTTCATGTGTAAACCTCATCTTCAGCAGTGTCAGAGCGTGTCAGACATGAGGCATCTCATTATATCTCATTCCCAGCATCTAGCAGCAGTTGGCACACCGCGCTGCAGTTTAAGCCTCAGATGTCAGATGTCATTGTGCAATGGTTCCAGACACATCTCTCCTCTGGTGCCTCTGCTCCTTGTCAGATCCTTCCTCACTGATCTCTGTTCTTCACTTGGCAATCACCCTGCAGCACCGCTTCCATTTGATTTTCCAGTTAATTCTCAGTTCTCTAATACTTAATTGGCCCGTCTTCTTAGGTAGATGCACTTTCTTCACGTTGAGCTCACTGAATTTTTTCGTATGTAGCAAAGTTTCACCCGGGAGTCAGAGTTTGTAAATCTCTTGCCATTTTTAGTGAGGATGATAAGGTTTTACCATGTTGATGACTATATATTTTACCTTAGAAACAGTTGCTTGGACATCTTTCTTCCTTATACAACTGACTGTGGGCTCCCCTTGTTGCAGATAGATAGCAACACCTACTGCATTACTATGACCCATTATAGACAAAGTTTTAAATAACAACTTTGCATGTGGTCATTCAATATATTAGCACCTGCTCATGTTTTAAAAGTAATCAGATTTGTATCTTTACAACACAGTATTTTTTTCGGTATCATGAGGAAAAAAAAAATCATAGAATCATAGAATGGCCTAGGCTGGAAGGGACCTTAAAGATCATTTTAATCCAACCTCCCTGTCATGGGCAGGGACGCCTCATAATGTGCGGTATCATCATTCTTTGCAAGCTCTACACTCTTAAATATTATTTGTCAACATGCTTTAGTCATAAACTAATCTAAAAAAAATCTTTTTTGAATCTTTTTTGGTTAAAACCATCACTTTCTTTTATCCCTCATCCATTCTGGGCTGAAGTGCAGCAGCAGTGCAGTATCACTCAGTTTCACAGCTGGATATGAAAAAGTAGCATCAGTCCTTTAAAGTAACCAGAAACTCTGTTGTTCAGTCAATAGATCACTGATTTACATAACAAAATGACTAAAGCACAAGTAATTGTGGACAGCATGAGGGAACTTGAATGCATGCTGCTCCTGAGACCACCAATAGAAAGCGAAGGTTCAAGGAGATACTTAAGCCATCAAGTTCTATCACCCATAGGCATCCTGTGCTCTCTGCTGGCAGGAGCTTTCCTGTAGTTCCTACATGGAGATGAGACAAAAAGTGTTCAAACCAGGTCCAAGGTGCTGGGTGTGTAAAACCTGTGCTGAGGTCCTCAGCTTCCAGCCAGGAGATTGAACTAAGGCCCTGTCTTCATATCAGTTGTCCTAGCAGGAGTGCACATGGTGGTCTCCTGATTTACTGGTGTTGATTTGCTGCCATTCTCACCTATATCCTCTTTTGGGTCTAAGCTAAAAGCATCAGTCTTCATACAGTACACAGAGGTTAATTTCTGGAAGAGTTGAAAGGTGCTATGCCACTGCCTTCAGTGTGTCTCTCGAGGATCTTCTGTCCAAGGTCTGAGCAGGTTCAGCCTTACAAGAAGAGAACATCATGGGAGGTGGCAGGGAGAACACTTCTCATGTTGCCACCTGCTAAGCCAAAACCCTTGGCACAAAAATAATGCAGATGTTCTCATGATAGTTGATGTTCCTTGAACAGAAGCAAGAGGTCTGAGTTCTTTGGGATAACAAACCTCTAAGGTTTTTTAAATACAAGTCATCAATGATCTTACATGGATCATTGAAATGCTTTCAAAACCAAAGCAAGGCTTAACAGTTTCCCATTAAGTTATTAAACATCTAGCATGTGCATTTTCGTAGCAGAATAAGGACGATAAAATTACTGGTATGTTGCCTCTTTGAGAGAAGTTGTTTTACTTTCTCTCTCACATTGAAGCTGGACAGAAATCAGAATAACTTGAGAAGTGGTTAATAAATCCTTTACGTCTAAATAATCGTTTGAGACTAAGTTGCAGGGAATCAGGATTAATCAATTTAAAGCATTTTAAAATTATTTCTCCATTCCTAACCTCACTTTTCCTTTTAATCCCCTGATCTTCATTAGTTAGCTTGACTTCTATGCACTGCTACTCACAGTGAAACAAGTTAATGTGGCGATGATGAGATGGAAATAGCAGTCCCCACATCCAAACCTGTGACTTCAGCAGGATGTGTTTGCAGAGCAGAGCACTGCTAGACTGTTCAAAAACACTCCGATTTTTTTTTTCTTATTCATGCAAGACAATTACAAGTGAATTTACTCCAGCCATAATGAGTATGGCCCTAGAGAACAATTTAATACAGTGTATAAATGTCACAAAAAAATGTGTCTTTCACATGCAGTTGTTAAAAACAAATTGATGAGTTTGTACTGCATCTGAAAAACAAGTGTGTTTTTCATAAAAGCAAGAGTCTTTGCCTTGCATTGAGCTGCTCCTCCCTCTGCTCCTGAACAGACTATCTTGCAAAAAAAAAAATTCACTTCTTTCGTAAGATTTTTTTTTTGGCTGAAGGGATTCCTAAAATGCTTATTACAAAACAATAGGTTTTCAAGGAATAAGTAATAAAAGCCTGGAAAAAGTCACGGCAGTCATAAAGCAGATAAAATCCCAATTAACACGTGTCTCCCCAGGAAGTTGACAAGTTGATACTCACTTAAATAGCAACTGAACAGCAAATGTATTGAAAATTTTCTTTTTTTCCTTGATTTTCTCTTTATTTCATTTAGGGAGATAGCAACTGCCTTTCCAACATTACACAAAATTTCTTTAATGCCCCACAGAAACCACTGCTGAATGCATCACTATAAATTCTACGCTCACACTGGGACCTTCAAAATTAAGCCAAAGGCAAAAACATCTCCATGGGAATAAAGAAATAAAAGTCTTATTTCTAGACACTAATTCCCATTGAAAAAAATTACTAAATAAAATTGATTTTTATATCAAGGAGAACAAGGCCATTAGTAAAATCGATAGGTTCTAAGGAATATGACCAACCTCACCACTTAAAATATCTGTGTTGATAAATGTTACAAAAATAGTGAGCAAGGTCACTAAAGATCTCAACAGTTAGTGACACCTAGGATTGTTCTTCTGATCTGAGACCAAAAACAAAAGAACATCCAAGCTCCCTTTGCAAGTTTTTAGGCATTGTTATTGTGAATGGGGAGAATATTAAAACTAGGATACTGGTAGAAAATTGCAAGTAATAGTCAGTGATTACTAGGCTATCCCTCCTTGCTGGTATGAATGAAGAACATGCAGATAAAGTAATAAAGAGTCGGAAGAAAGAAGTTAAATGAGCTTGGGTGTTGCCACACTCTGAAAGAACAGTGGAAAAAAAGAAATTGTAAGAAAAATATTAATTCTCTGCATACACACACACACAAAGACGGAGTGACTAGATGAGATGAGGAGAAGGAGCAGGCAGCTCTTCCACGCTGGTGTGAAGTACCACATGCAGCACGACTAACCATGTTACAGACCAATTCTACTCAAAGAAGCATCTGCATCCAGCTTTGGTAATAAGTTTCTTGTAATGACTTAACAGTGCCTTTAAGGGCAGCTTTACAGAAAGAATTTCAGGCAAAACTCAAAACGTATCAGAGGTCCAAATCATCATTCCTGATTCTTTCTGTCTACCAGCATTTACCCAACAGAAGACAAAGAGGTTGAGCAGCTGGTCCTGCAGACGTTTTTACAGCATCATGGCTCATGCTGAGCCACCTGTGATGATGTAAGCTCTGATGCATCTTATCTGCCAAGCACAGGAGGATTTTATGGTGATCTCTGATGTTTCTCACTCAGAGCTGCAAAGCACCCCTTTCAAACATGTGCTGTCTCACTGAAGGTGAGGTGAGGTGATTCCCTCAGTGGTACCACTACCTTAAGGAGCTTTCACCTCTTATTTCCTTCCCCACATCACAGTCCACTGCCTCTCTTTTGTGCCAATAACCATAGAGTATCCTGAGTTGGAAGGGACTCATAAGGATCATTGAGCCCAGCTCCCTGGTCCTCACAGGACTGCCTAAAACTAAATCATGTGACTACAAGTATTGTCATCCAGACATTCCTGAACTCTAACAGGCATGGTGCCATGACCCTGGGAAGCCAGCTGCCTCTGCTTGAGGAAGTTGTAGACTGTCATAAGGTCACCCCTCAGTCTTCTCTTCATCAAGCTGAACAAAACAAGTGATGTTAACCACTCCTCATAAGTCTCGCCCTCAAGACCATTCACCATCTTGGGTGCTTTCCTCTGGACATACTCTAGTAATTTGATATCCTTCTTATATTGAGGTGCCCAAATCTGCACACGGTATTTGAAGTGTGGCTGCACCAGTGCAATGTAGAGTGGGACAGACTCCTCCCTCAACCAGCCAGCGATGCTGTGCTTGATGCACCACAAGACACTATTGGCTCTTTTTGCTATCAGGGCACACTGTTAGTTCGTATCCAACATTTCATCAGCCCAGTCCCCCAGATCTCTTTCCGTGGGGCTGATGTTCAGCCTCTTGTCCCCCAATTTGTATATAACAGAAGCTGGATTATCCCACCCCAGGTGGAGAATCCGGCGCTTGCTCTTGCTAGATTTCACACAGTTGGTGATTTCCCCAGTTCACTAGTCTTTCCAGATCTCTCTGTAAGTGCTTTCTATTTTTGCAGGAGTCCTAGCTTAGTATCTTCTCCTAGCTTAGTATCGTCAGCAAACTTATTTAAGGTGCATTCGATTCCTGTGTCCAGATCATTTATAAAAACATTAAAGAGCACTAGCCCTATAATTGAGCCTTGGGGAACCAGGGTGACTGGCAACTAGCCTGATGTAACCTCATTTACTATAACTCTTTGAACCCAATCCATCAGCCAACTGCTCACCCAATAAAGCCACTTTTGCATTCGGTTTGGTCTCATCTAAGTTTAACATCAGTGAACTCCATTAAGTTAACCAGAGTGGTGCCTGATACAACCAGAGGAAGCTGGCAAAATGAAAGACGGTAGCTCTACGATTGCCAGGGACACTCTGTGTGCCTCAGGGGAGCAGTGGTTCTGGAGTCTAAAAATATCTGGTGAATGTTTCAAATGGTCAGTGACTGCATTGCTCAGGATCTGAGGACGAACTTCCACTATTCAGACTGACTTCTGTTTCTGAAACATGCAGCGAAGTCCTGAATGAAACAAACGCAGAGACAGAATTTATAAAATATTTTTAAATTGTTCTGAAAAATATCTCAAAAATAGTCTGCTACTCCCAGAATTTGTTCTTCTCTGTTAATCCTGTTGCACAGATCTTAGAACAGGTTCCTTTCCTCATTTCTTGAGTGGATCTTGCATCCCATCTGGAAGTCCTTGTTTCCTTAACTACTCATCCAGCCATACTTTAGTAGAAAGCAGATTAAAAGCTGTTCAGTGGCTGAAAATCACAATAAAGATCTACTCCAGAGTCATGACTTTTAAAGCAAAGAATAATTAAAAAAACATCATTTTTTCAGACACAGTAGTGTAAAAGCAGTATAATTTCAGTAACCTCATAACTTCACATGGCCATCCCTTGGTTTAGTGAGAACTCCCTAGTTCTTCGTGTCCAGGGAAGGCACACCCATTTGCCTCAGCCAGAAATCCAGCCCAAGAAACTTTCTGTCACTGAAAGTGCAAGCCTGGATCTATCATTGAAACCCGGGGAGTTATTCCAAGTTCACATCAGCAGAACAGAGTTCAGAATCTGACCCAAATATTAATTCATTTTTGGAGTCTCTGTGTCTGGCCATCAGGAAACGCCTGCTGGATGCTAACTTTGCAGTCTGCAGGCAGAACGCACTGTGAGGAAACAGACGTGGCTGGTGTTTTCTAATGTGGAGTTGTTGGGCAATGAGTGCCAAGTGCTGCGCGTGTTAGGCACAGCGAAACAAAACATGGCAAAATTAAATCACTCACTGCACCAGAGACTACATCCCAACATAGGAATGCCCTTATATGTTAATGTAGATGTCCTTTGCCCTTTAATGGATCAGCGTAGGGTACTAACCAACTAACCAGGCAGGAAGCAGTGGAGAGCCATCTCTGCTCCCTTGCTGCCCAACCACTCCACAAGACAGACCTGTGGTGTCCGTACTCTCTTTATAGTGTTTCTTGTCTCTGTAGGCATCTTCACGTTGCACAAGAGAGCAGGGTAATGCTGAAACTAGCAGTGCAAGTGGACATTTCCACAAAACTCTACCAGGACATAATGAAGATAATATCCCAGATCCCAGAGCAGTACAGCATAGAATCATAGAATCATAGAATGGCCTAGGTTGGAAGGGACCTTAGAGATCATCTAATCCAATCTCCCTGTCACGGGCAGGGACGCCTCTCTACTACATCAGGCTACTCAAGGTTCTGTCCAACCTGGCCTTGAACACCTCCAGGGAGGGGGCAGCCACAACATCTCTAGGCAATTTGTTCCAAAGTCTTGCCATCCTCGTACTGAAGAATTTCTTCCTAAAATCTAATCTAAATCTATTCTCCTTCAACTTAAACCCATTTCCCCTTGTCCTATCAGTCGACACTCTTGTAAAAAGTCCCTCTCCAGCCTTCCTGTAGGATCCCTTCAGGTATTGGAAGGCAGCTATTAGGTGCCCCCGAAGTCGTCCCTTTTCAAGACTGAGCAATCCAAGCTCCTGCAGTCTGTCCTGGTCACAAAGATGCTCCAATCCCTGGATCATCTTTGTGGTCCTCCTCTGAATGCGCTCCAACAGTTCTATGTCCCTCTTATGGTGGGGGCACCAGAACTGGATGCAGTATTCGAGGTGGGGTCTCAAAAGAGCAGAGTCAAGGAGGAGAATCACCTCTCTTGACCTGCTGGCTACGCTTCTCCTCATACATCCCAGGATGCGGTTGGCCTTCTGGGTTGCATGAGTGCACTGCCGGCTCATGTTGAGCTTCTCGTCTATCAACACCCCCAAGTCCTTCTCTTCAGGGCTACTCTCAACCCACTCTGTGCCCAGTTTGTATTTGTGCCTGGGACTGGCCCAACTCAGGTGAAGGACCTTGCACTTAGACATGTTGAAGCTCATGCAGTTTGCACTGGCCCACTTCTCAAGCCTATCAAGGTCCCTTCTAGCCAGTTTCTTATCCACCGAGTGGTCCATTTGTCAAATCTATGTCTCTCCATTTTAGAGACAAGGATGTCATGTGGGACAGTGCCAAATGCCTTGCACAAATCCAGGAAAATGACATCCGTTGCTTTTCCCATGTCAACCAGCCCTGTAGCTTTGTCATAGAAGGCCACTAAATTAGTCAGGCATGAATTGCCCCTGGTGAAGCCATGTTGGCTGTCACCAACCACTTGATTATCTTTTATGTGCCTTAGTACAGCTACCAGGAAAATCTGTTCCATGATTTTACCTGGCACAGAGGTAAGGCTGACTGGTCTGTAGTTCCCCAGGTTGTCTTTGGTTCCTTTTTTAAAGATGGGGATTATGTTCTCCCTTTTCCAATCTGCAGTACTAACACAGTTTTGTACATAAGCTAATGAAGGTTTTCACCAACACTTGTCATCTTAGCTGCAACTTTGTGCTGACCCAGTTGACCTGCTTCTAGATGGGGAGTGATCCCCAGCACCGTGAATTATAGCATCTCTGTGCCATCCTCTGTTGCATGGTGTAGAATACCTGAAATCACATTTTTAGCACAGGTATAGAGTTCAGGTCTCGCCATGAGGAATTGTGTTACAGATGAATGTTGTCAAGTGAATTATTGTTAGTGAACCCAAGAAACGCTAATTCACATAAGCCAGTAATACAATCCAGTCCAAGTATTTAGGTTATTCCTCTGCCTCACAGTGTCTAAGAGCTTATTTTGTCTGCTTATCCATAAGGTTCACATTCGTCAGCACTTCCAAAGAAATTGGTTATTTTTAAGTACAAAGTGGGTAAACAATTCCAGAAATACAATATGCACATCCTTCTGAAAGTTATTTGGAGTTACACTGAGAGTTGAGCTGGGGAAGTTTACAGAGAAAAGATTTTACCTTTTCTTTCTTGCAAAGTGTTAGAAATAAAAACCCACTATGAAGCCTACCTGTTCATGAGATGGAGCAAGACTTCATTGTCTGTCACTTTACTGGGCAGGGAGGGAAAAAAAGAGTCCCAAGCTGTGCTCCCTTTTTCCTTCCCTCTAAAATGCATTTTGCATGAAGGTAATATAGGATAAAATGTATAAAAAAAGCCTAAGGGAACTTGGGCTTTGAAGACCAAAAGTTAAAATCTCCCTCCTAATTCACCGCTCCAACCTTTATACTGCAGTCCTTCCCTATATTATTCTCATTCCCTTTCTTCACCAAGGAATCACAATTTCATCGCAATACTGTTCCCACATTGACACACAGAAGCAATTCTTCCACAAATCCATGCACTGCTATTTAGCTCTGCTCACCAAGAGAGCCCAGAGCTTGCTCCTTTGAGTACAGTTATGGAAGATAGAAAACACAGGCTTGAAGCCTATAAAGATGAGACCAGGTGAGGCTGCACTTTGTGAGACTCTGATCTGGCAATGCTCAGCCAATTGAGATGAGCATACAGACATGGACATGAGATATGACCATACCAGGTATGAGCATGTGAGACACGACAGGTCTGATCCCAAGCCACAGGGACTTGACGAAAAGACCTCTGATGATTAGAAAGTTTAGACATTCTCAAGGTCAGTTGGTATTGAGCACTAACATGGTACACATGTCATTTTGTCTAAGCCTTTTGGTAAGTACTTGCATCCACTCTGCAGACTGGGGAGGAGACCCTTGTTTGTTCTCTCAGTATTTAGTCTTAGTACAGTGACGAATGAAACAAAAGTATTGGAGTCTTGGACAATATTTAAACCACAAATTGATAGTTTATTTTCAGGCTTCATCTTTGCTCACAGTGATAATCTTCATGTCCCCAGCCCAGCTACCTCTGTGTTATTACATCTGCTAGCAAAGCTGGCCAGAGCTCTTGCCAGCCATGTATACAGATATGGGAGCTTCTTGACTCTGCACTAAACTCTTTTCTAAAGTGCTCTACCCAATGCCAGCCTCTATGTCTCAACAAGTGGACTCAGTCAATGTATTCAGGAGGCAAAATACTTAATTATATTTTAAAGTTCCATATTTCCATGGCCAGAAGATCAGTAGTGAAAGAGTCAGTAGAAGGAAAAATAAGAGCTTGTCCTGCCAAACAATGAAGATCTAAACTTTTCAAAAGTTGCTGTTAAATAGAAAAAAAAAAGCAAGTAGTGGAAACGAGGATGTACAGTAATATGGTAGGACAGGTGCTGTCTTCATCCATCCAGTGTTGTGTTGGGAAATAGGCCCACATTAATTTCTTACAACATAAAAATGGATGTGACAAGGCAAGTTGATATGATTCAATCATTGGCCCTAGGGTTCAGTAAATGTTAGAAGAAGCACCATGCCCTTCCTTGATCTCACTGGAAGAGCTGTGATCATTCTCTTCAGTGCACCAAGAGATCTGTAACACAAGGTCATGATGAGAGCACACCATTCCCCTCTCTGTTCTTCATGGGGGTAAGAGATGCTTGCCCCAGCACTAGAGCCTTACAATTTACTTATCCCTCATATCCTCTAATTCAAACTACGTTGGAGAGCTTATAACAAGTCTGTGTCACAGCTCCTCCTTGGTCTACACTCTTTGGTCATGAAACTATGCTATCAGCATCACCACAGCAGAATGAGAGGTACCTTGTGATGGGGTTGTGTCTGGCAGGTTTTTTTAGCAGTGGAGTGGTTATGAGGGTGGCTCTTTGTGAAGACCTTAAAGCTTTCCCAGCCCAGGTAAAAGTCTGACCTGTTTCTGGCCAAGGCCAGGCCAGTCAGTGCCTCTGAAATCAACATATTGAAGAAACCTGTTGAGCTAGTCCCTTTCTTTGAAAGGAGGGGTGGTGGTGAGAGGAGCAACCATGCTGTCACCAAGATCAGTGAGGAAGGAGAAGGGCTCCTGAGTGACATTTCCCTGTCACTTTCTATGCCTGGGGTGAGATGCAGGATGAGGCCTTGCCAGCCAAGTTACAGTATCACAGTATGCTAGGGATTGGAAGGGACCTCAAAAGATCATCTAGTCCAATCCCCCTGCCAGAGCAGGATCACCTAGCTGATGTTACACAGGAAGGCATCCAGGCGGGTTTTGAATGTCTCCAGAGGAGGAGACTCCACAACCTTCCTGGGCATCCTGTTCCAGTGTTCTGTCACCCTCACTGAGAAGAAGTTTCTTCTCAAATTTAAGTGGAACCTCTTGTGTTCCAGCTTGATTCCATTACCCCTTGTCCTATCATTGTTTGCCACCGAGAAGAGCCTGGCTCCATCCTCGTGACACTCACCCTTTATATATTTGTAAACACTAATAATGTCACCCCTTATTCTCCTCCAAACTAAAGAGCCCCAGCTACCTCAGCCTTTCCTCATAAGGGAGATGCTCCACTCCCTTAATCATCCTAGTTGCCCTGTGCTGGACTCTCTCCAGCAGTTCCCTGTCCTTCTTGAACTGAGGGGCCCAGAACTGGACACAATATTCCAGATGCAGCCTCACCAGGGCAGAGTAGAGGGGAAGGAGGACCTCTCTTGACCTACTTGCTACTCCCCTTCTAATACACCCCAGGATGCCATTGGCCTTCCTGGCCAAAAGGGCACAGTGCTGGCTCATGGTCATCCTGCTGTTCACCAGGACCCCCAGGTCCCTTTCCCATACACTGCTCTCTAACAGGTCATTCCCCAACCTATACTAGAACCTGGGGTTGTTCCTGCCCACATGTAGGACCCTACACTTTCCCTTGTTGTATTTCATCAAGTTATTCCCTGCCCAACTCTCCAGTCTGTCCAGGTCTCTCTGGATGGCAGCACAGCCTTCTAGAGTGTCAGCCACTCCTCCCAGTTTAGTGTCATCAGCAAACTTGCTGCTAATACATTCAATTCTCTCATCTAAATCATTGATGAATATATTGAATAATATTGGCCCCAGTACTGACCCTTGAGGGACTCCACTGGATACAGGCCTCCAACTAGACTCCGCCCCATTGACTACGACTCTCTGGCTTCTTTCCTTCAGCCAGTCTGCAGTCCACCTCACTACCCAATCGTCCAGCCCACACTTCCTCAGTTTAGCTGTTAGGATGCTGTGGGAGACTGTGTCAAATGCTTTGCTGAAGTCAAGGCAGACCACATCCACCGCTCTGCCATCATCTATCCACCTTGTTATATCCTCATAAAAGGCTATGAGGCTGGTAAAACATGACTTCCCTTTGGTAAAGCCATGTTGACTGCCCCTAATAACCCTCTTATCCTTGATTTGCCTTGTGATGGCACCAAGGATAAGGTGTTCCATCAGTTTTCCAGGGATGGAGGTGAGGTTGACGGTCTACAATTACCCGGGTCCTCCTTCTTGCCCTTTTTGAAGACTGGAGTGACATTTGCTTCCCTCCAGTCCTCAGGCACCTCTCTCGTCTCCCAAGACTTGGCAAAGATGATGGAGAGTGGTCTAGCAATGACTTCCGCCAGCTCCCTCAGCACCCATGGGTGCATCCCATCTGGACCCATGGATTTATGGATGTCCAGATTGCTTAATTGGTCTCTAACCCAGTCCTCATTGACTAAGTTGATCAACAGTGGCAAAATGTCCAGGATGCAGCAGCATGTGGAGGACCCCACACCAGAGTTGAGGAGCATGCTGGAGTAGAGGATGTTGCCAGAGCAAAGAACATGCCTGAAGTATGCTGTGACTCAAAGTGAAGCCCATGCTGGAGCTGTCCATCACTGGAAGGACTGCAGCCAGAGGGAAGGACCCACATTTGTTGGAAGGGCTTACATTGGAAAAGCTCGAGGAGGACTGTCTCCTATGAGAGGGACACCACGTTGCAGTAGGGGAAGACCATGAGAGGTCATCTCCCTAAGGAGGAAAGAGCAGCATGGTCATTGTGTATTGGACCAACTGCAATCCCCATCCTCTGCCTCCGTTCTGTGCCACTGGGGCAGGGAGGAGATAGCTGAGAAGAAGGGAGGGCGGAGGGGGAGGGTGTCTAGGATCTGTTTGTATTTATTTCTCTCACTATCCTACTCTGATCTAATTGATTGGTTAAACTAGTGACAGTTCTATTGTCTAAAGTGTATTGGTGTTTTCTCCCCAAGTCTACTCTTTTTTTTGCCCATGACCGTAACTGAGTGAGCCTTCCCTGTCCTTAATTTCAAGCCTTGAGTCTTTTGTTGAATTTACTCCTCCTCATCCCAAAAAAGAGGGAGGTTGGAATGAGCGAACAGTTACATAGTTCTTTGTGGCTGGCTGGGCTCAAACCATAACAGACCCAGAGGTGTCTGGGATGAAAAATGTTGAAAAGGACAGCAGGGCTGACGGAAGGAAAAATCATTCACATAGACAAGACTCACCCAACCCGCCCAGCTACGGCAACACAAAGAATTAACACCTGTGGAAAAAGAAAACCCTCACAGCAATAAAAATATTCTCACCAGCAAGGCAAGTAATTAGAAATTCTTATTCACTTTGTCATGAAGGCTATACATCCAAATTTTAAGATTCCACTCCCATGAGAAGAAAAGTTTTAAAGGCTCTTTAGACAGCTATAGCACAGGGCCACATGTGAGATATCCAAGATATTTGTAAAATCAAAGTTTCCAGTAATGGGTAGTTTATGCTTTGTTGGGAAAGACTTGACCTACTCCATATCACAACCATGAATCAGCCTTTCATGAGGCATCAACCTGTGAGCCAAAAGATACTACTTACGCTTTCTCACTATTTATGGCCAGACACTCCTGTGGGCACAAAATAAAAATTTAACACTCTTCAAGCCCTCAGGACAAGCAAAACAATGAAAAAGCCAAGAAACACACTCGAGATTTTTTTATTAATAGTATTTTTTCTTATTTTCTTTCTTGGGGAAGATGTGGGAGAAGGAGTTTACATTCCACTCACAACCTCCACAATACAAACATTAGGAAGTGGATCAATATTAACCCTGTAAAGGAACAATAATCCTTCCCAAAAGAAAAAAATCACTTGTTTGTCTTACAACTGAGGGCTTTCAAAACCCTTAGAAAGCATAACCATGTCACCATCAGAAATATAATTTCAAATAAACAAAGGTCAAATAACTGTTTCCCCCAAAGAAGTCATAATGTTATATGTCAAATGTAGATATCAAAGACAAGTAATTGACAGAGGAGCCCTTCCTCTCTCCTGTGCAAATAAATAACAACACTCTCCCTAAACTGAACCTTCTGCGGGCAGTTAACAAAAAGACCTGCCAAATAGTACTTGTTCTTACAACTGATATCAAGATAAAAGTCTCTTCAGGAGCTCAGCTTAGCATTTCTGGTTATCAGATACCAGCTCTGACAGTGGGAATAAAAGTGAGCTTGCAAGTGCTCTGACAAAGTCAATAGGCAAGAGAGGAAAAAAAAAAAACAAAACACCTTGGGTTGATATCTGGAGTATCATCATAGGAACTGGAAATGTGTCTCCAGAAGAAATGGTGAAGGATGAGGAGTTCAATATGTAGTTTCTACTAAATTCCCAGACAGACATTTTTTATTCTGTGGAAGTAAACTGAAAATCTTTCCAAAGTCTTTTTGACTATTTAGTTCTTTTCTTACATTCAGCAATCTTTAATACACCATTTAAGGAATTTAAGAAATTTAAGAATGCTATCAAGGCAGTTTTTACTTCTAAAGACCTTTAACAAAATCAGCCTTATTTCTTACAACTCTGGATTACACACTGAGCAGTGCTCAGACTGCTGAGAAAACAAGCTGTGAGGCACATCAGCTGCTTTTGTAATGACAGGCACCCATTGCTAATTCCCCAAATTCTCCAGTCCTGTCAGGATGTCAGAGACCACTGAATGGGGTACCTGTGCAAAAACCCACAGGCAATAATTAAGAGCCATGTGCCAGTGACAGCACCATTCACACACCTCACTTAATCATCCATTTTCCCCTTCTTTGTAGCATCTCTCCTACTAACTTTCTAGAGACCTTTTACCTATCCATGAGGGCTGCAACTTCTTCCAAAAATCTTTTTCCTCTTCTTTGAGGTACAGATCTATGCTATTTTCAGCACAAATAAAGTAATACTAAGACTTCTTCACATGCAAATCCCAAGCGTCTTGATGTAGTTAACTCCAGTAAGTGGCTCCTTCGTTAACCAAGCTTTGCTCTTTTGGAACCAGCCACTTTGTTTACAGACCTGCCTTTGCTTATTCATCCATTTCATATATGCCAAATGCACTAGTGATCACACAGATCAGTATTGTTTTCTTCAGCCAGTTCATCTGTAGCATTAAAAAACAAGTAAAAATTGCAACAGCTCATTTTAACCTGTCCCTTGTCTTCCCATTCATACCCTGGGAGTAAAAGTTCTGCACAGGGATCCAGTTCTGGGTAGTTGTTACTCTCTGAAATATGATAGTGATATCTACCAATCGAATTTCAATCAATCTTCCTTCAGTCCAGTGCAGGGAAGTTAAAATCTCTTTAATTAACATTTCTCAAAACATTTTCACCCAAAATAAATGTGCTGAAGCCACATCAACAGTTTGTATTTCTGGTCCCTAACAAACAATGCTAAATCTTTTCCTCAAATACAAGAAATGTCGCTTCTTTTCCAGCACTGACAATACAACAATGAAACTCTCCTTAGGTTTTTTTTTTTAAAATATCAAGCCTTAAGATACTTGATCCCTGCATTTTCTGAAGCATCTGTTTCAAGTAAGGTTAGAAAAATGTGTTATTACAAAATACAAGAATGGAAGAAAAATAAACAAATCCCCCCCCCCCCCCCCCCCCAAAAAAAAAAAACAACACAGCAAAACAACCTATCAAAACCTTCTTTGTTGGAGGACAGAATACTTTTTTTCTCAGAAGAAATGATGAAACCAGTGACCAAGACAATTTCCTGTAACATTCAGGATCAGAAAACAAGGCACGATGAGCTACAAGCCTGGAACATACTTTAACAAAGAACTTTGGAATAAACATCAAATTTAATATTTTTCGCTGTCATTTTCTTCCTTTTCTATCTCCTGTTTTTCTTTTAAATTCTTACCTTTTTTAGTTTCAAATGCCTAGTAGACCTTTTCAGTTTTGAATGGTTTTTCATAGTCAGCTTATTGAAAACCATTTTACAGGACATTTTGGTCAAAAGTGGTAAAAATCAGTTATGTGTGAAAAACAGCTAACATTTTATATAATGCAATTACTATTTATCCATATTTTCTCAGAAAGGTTCTATTTATTCACACAGTTGTGATTCAATATAGCCATAAAATGAAGGTGTATTTCCTCACTGGACCTTCTAAATGTTGTTTCGTCTGAATACCCAGTAGTTTGTCTTATCGCTATGGTGACCCAAAAGCTAACAGTACTTTGTGTTTTCTTCCCTCCTCATCCCGGAACAGAGTACAGGATCCGAAAGCAGCCTGATCTGACAAGTCTTTCCTGGTTGACCCCTGGCTCTTTGGGCCTTTCACACAGCTCCCTATCATTGCACAACTTAGCCTTGAAATATCTACTGGGCCCTTCAGAGAATCACAGAATGTGAGGGGTTGGAAGGGACCTCAAAAGACCATCTAGTCCAACGTCCCCTGTCAGAACAGGATCACCTACAGTAGGTCACACAGGAACACATCCAGGCAGGTTTTGAATGTCTCCAGAGAAGGAGACTCCACAACCTCCCTGGGCAGCCTGTGCCAGCTCTGTCACCCTCACAGTGAAAAAGTTTTTGTGGAACCTCTTATACTCCAGCTTGCCTCCATTGCCCCTTGTCCTCTGAATGGACGCCGCTGAAAAGAGCCTGTCTCTGTCCTCCTGACACTCCCCCTTGACATATTTATAAACATTAATGGGGTCACCCCTCAGCCTCCTCTTCTCCAAGCTAAAGAGACCCATCTCCTTCAGCCTTTCCTCATAAGGGAGATGCTCCACTCCATTATTTTGTGGCTCTGCGCTGGACTCTCTCAAGCAGCTCCCTGTCTCTCTTGAGCTGAGGGGCCCAGAACTGGACACAATATTCCAGATGCGGCCTCACCAGGGCAGAGTAGAGCAGCCGGAGGACCTCAAGATTCCAAATGTGGCCTCACCAGGGTGGCGTAGAAGGGGAGGAGGACCTCTGTTGACCTACTTGCTACTCCCCTTCTAATATACCCCAGGATGCCATTGGCCTTCTTGGCCACCAAGCCACACTGCTGGCTCATGGTCATCCTGCTGTGCACTAGAACCCCCAGGTCCCTTTCTCCTACACTGCTCTCCAGCAGTTCAATCCCCAACCTATTCTGGCACATGGAGTTATTCTATCCCAGGTGCAAAACTCTACACTTGGCCTTGTTGAATTTCATAATATTTCTCCCTGCCCAGCTCTCTAGCCTGTCTAGGTCTCACTGAATGGCAGCACAGCCTTCTGGTGTGTCAACCACTCCTCCCAGTTTTGTGTCATCAGCAAACTTGCTGATAGTGCTCTCTATTCCCTCATCCAGGTTGTTGATGAACATATTGAACAGCACTGGTCCCAGTACCGACCTCTGAGGGACTCCACTAGACACAGGCCTCCAACTAGACTCTGCCCCATTGACCACAACTCTCTGACTTCTTTCCTTCAACCAGTTCACAGTCCACCTCACTACCCAATCATCAAGATCACATTTCCTCCATTTAGATATGAGGATGTTGTGGGAGACAGTGTCAAATGTTTTACTAAAATTATGTCTCCATAAAAGTCTATCAGGTTGGTCAAACATGACTTCCCCTTGGCAAAATCATGCTGACTGCTCCTAATGACCCTTTCATCCTTGATATGCCTAGAGATGGTGCCAAGGATAAGTTGTGCCATCACCTTTCCGGCAATGGGGATGAGGCTGACTGGTCTGTAATTACTCAGCTCCTCCTTCTTGCCCTTCTTGAAGACTGGAGTGACGTTCACTTTCCTCCTGTCCTCAGGCACCTCTCCTGTTACCCCCAACTTACCAAAATGATGGAGAGTGGCCTAGCAATGACTTCTGCCAGCTTCCTTTGCACCCGCGAGTGCACCCCATCAGGGCCCATGGATTTATGAATGTTCAGATTGTCTAACTGATCCCTAACCCAGTCCTCATCAACCAAGGCAAACTCCTTCTTTATCCTGACTTCATCTGGAGCCTCGGGTATCTGGAGCTCCTGAAGACAGTCTCCAACAGTATAGACAGAGGCAAAGAAGCCATTCAGCAACTCTGTCTTCTCTGTATCCTGTCAACAGGGCACCCGCCTCATTCACCAGGGGGCCTACATTGCCTCTAGTGTTAGTTTTATCTGCAACGTATTTGAAGAAGCCCCTTCTGTTGTCCTTGACCTCCCTTGCAAGTTTTAATTCCAAGGAGGCCTTAGCTTTCCTAGTTGCCTCCTGACATCCTCTGACCACAATTTTATATTCCACCCAAGTGGTCAGCCCCTCCTTCCATGATCTATAAGACTCTTTTCTTCCACTTGAGTTTGCACGGCAGTTCCCTGTTTAACTATGTGGGTCTCCTGGCTCTCTTTCTTGGTTTCCTACCTGTTGAAATGCTCTGATCTTGAGCTTAGAAGTGGTCCTGAATATTAATCAACTATCTTGGGCCCCTTTACCTTCTAATACCCTGTCCCATGGGGTTTCCCCTAGCAATTGCTTGAAAAGGCCAAAGTTGGCCCTGCTGAAGTCCAGGGTTGCGATCTTGCTTGGTGTTTTGTTCCTACCACACAAGATCCTGAACTCTGTCATCTCATGGTCGCTGCAGCCAAGGCTGCCCTCAACCTTCACCTCTTCAACCATACGCTTTTGTTAGTGAGCACAAGATCCAGCAACACTCCTCTCCTAGTCAGCTCATCTACCATTTGCATTAAGGATGTATCATCAATGCACTGGAGGAACCTCCTGGACTGTGAATGTCTGGCTGTGTAGGCCTTCCAGCAAATATCAGGGAAGTTAAAATCCTTCATGAGAACCAGGGCTTGTGATTGAGATGCTACTGTCAGCTGCTTGTAGAACACCTCATCAACTTCCTCATCCTGATCAGGTGGTCTGTAGTAGATACTCACCACAGAGTATAACCCATGTTAGTCTGCCTCTTAATTCTGACCCACAAACTCTCAATTTGCTCCTCATTTGCCCCTGGGTAGAACTTGACACATTCCAGTTGCTCTCTCCTGTAAAGAGCAACTCCATCACCTCGCCTTCTTCACCTGTCTTTCCTAAAAAGGACATAGCTATCCATGACCACATTCTAGTCATGTGAGCTGTCCCACCATGTCTCTGTGATTGCCACCACATGATAATTCCTTGACTGCACACAGATTTCTAACTCGTCCTGTTTGTTGACCACGCATTCATGTAGAGGCACTTCATCAGGGCTGTCAGCCCCGTCACCTTTTTGGTGGAACACCCCTTAATTCTCTTGAGGTGTTCTATGGAAATTTCCCCATTGGCTCCTACTACAGGAGCCCCTGGTTCATCTCTGTAAGACTTTAACTGTGCTGCCATGTCCCCAGCTTGCCTCAAAGTAACTGGTTGAAGGCCTCTAGTAGCATCCTGTCCCTCTAACCCCGGTGTATCATCCCACTGTTTGGCACAGACAAGTCTGATGTTGTTATCCCCCTCTCCCTTCATAACTAATTTAAAGCCCTATCCATCAGCCCTGAAATCTCTTGGGTAAAGACCCTCTTCCCTCTTTGGGAAAGGTGACTCCCATTTGAGACTAGCAAGCCTGGTGTTGTGTAGGCCATCCCATTGTCAAAGAACTCAAAGTCATGGTGGTGATACCAGCCATGGAGCCATGTATTAGTAGACTGGATTTCCCTGAATCTCCCAATGTCACTGCCCATGACTGGAAGGAGATATGAAAATATAACCTGAGACCCAGATTCCCTCACTGACTGTAGAAGGGCCCTAAAGTCCCTTTTAATGGCTCTTCGACTACAGGTTGCAGTTTCATCTCCACCTACGTGGAAGACCACTAACGAATAATAGTCTGAAGACCTTACCAGACTAGGAAGTTTTCCTAGTGATGACCCTAACCTGTGCTCCAGAGAGACAGCAGACTTCCCTATGCTGAGGGTCCACCTGGCATATTGGGCCCTCAGTTGTCCTCAGAAGGAAGCCACTTACTACCATAACCTTTCTTTTCTTCCTTATGGATGTGGTTGTGACATGGGTGATGAGCTTAACTGACCAGTGAGACACCTCTGGTGCAGAATGGCCATTGTCCACATCTTCATTTTCTTGGCCTTCCTCAGTACCTGTTGTAGAGGCACCTGTTGGGGCGAGGTGGGCAAGGAGGGAGGTCACCTGCCACCCCAAGCATGAACTTGTCTCCGTTCACTCTTCTCATTTTTATTTTTTAGGCTTTTGCCTTTGCCCTGACAGGGGGAGGATACTAGGCCCACCCGATCCTGGGTACTTTCCAATGAGTGCTCCCATTTTTGTTTCAAAGAAGGTGGATCTTGACTCCACCAGTCTATCTATTTTTCTGCTTCCCTAATGTCCCTTAGCTGTTCTACTTCTCTGAGCTCTGCCCCCATGCTGAGCAGGTTGTACACCTGTTCACACCACACACAGCAGTGCTCATAACCACTACCCCATACAAGCAACTGTCTTCTTAGGAGCCTTTTTATACTGAGCACCACAGGAAGGAATACTGTGATTGGTCCATTTGGATCACCTGACCCAACCTCTCCTCCCCATAGGCACAGTTTCCCCCTCTCCTCCTTTGTAATTGCCAACTGAGCAAGGCAGCTCCAGAAAACTTTTATCCTGGTGCCATCAAACCAGAACAGTCAGAAGAACGGCACTGCTCAATGTACCTTCAGCTCCCTGCTGCTTTACCACAGCACGCTGAGACATCAGCTGCTTTCTATATTTCCTAACTTAACAAAGAAGGCATAAGCAGCCTTTCCAGAAATCCCTATTTCTGATTGCCAGCCATCTTATTAGATGCTATGGAGCAAAATGCAAAACAGAGGTAAGAAAAAGTGGGTTCACATGTCTCAAGATAAGTAAGAGATATTTCATAATTGATCCTGTCTACTGCTGCAGACGTTCCTAACTATCAAAATGCATTTTCTCATAACTGCTGTCTTGTCTTCATCTTGAATGGAAAATGCATTCTCTTTATTTGTGGTTTTATACAGGCTAACGCTAAACAAGCAGCAGTAAGCAGACATCCTCTGCTGAGTCCTCTCTGTTATAAAGCTTTCCAAGTTAGCAGACACAATATACTATTTCCACAGGGCTAATTATAATAGGTCAAAGGAAAACATCCTCTAAAGAACTGTAATTTCTAAGGAAATCTTTTTTACTCCATAAAAGCGGAGATTACTCATAGCATGACAAATCTGGAAGAACTATGAAAGGTTTCACTCCCACTTGTTGCCAAGGCTTTAAACCTAACATCCAGCTTCCAAAAATATTAATAATTTACCTAGCATTTCCTTGGAAATACTTTGCAAAAAATGAGAAGCTTAGTCCCATCCTTTAGGGAATGATAGATGTTAAGAATTCAGCACAATTTTTTAATTAGCACTCTTTTGCCCTAATATCAAAGGAATTGTACTATTGTTATGAGGGCCTTGTTTTAATAAAGCACATATGCATATGCACAGCTTCAGTGGGATTAATCATGTGCTTAAGATAAACATATCCCTGAGTATCATTTACAGACAGGAACAGATTTGTTCAGGTCCATTTCCAAGTTTCTTTTAATACAACGTAACATAGCAGTATAGTACAGCAATATTCCAGTTACTGACACTTTAAAAAAAGAAATATCTATTCCATGTGATCAGATTTATGAAGAAAAATATCCAGAAGATACCCATGGAGAAATAAGCCTGACAAAGAGTAAACAGGAGAAATAAAATGAGCAGAATAAAACTGAGACTTTCAAAGGAGTTGCACAACTTCAATGCCTCACATAGGACAAAATCTCATACTGCTGGGAAAATTCATCAAGTCTTTCCCTCAACGGGTGTACAAATGGACAAGGAATACAGCTGATTTCTGACTGCAAAAACAATAAAACTAATGAGGTTATAGAAAGCAGACAGGATGTGAAAAGAGAGTCGGTCTGCGGCAGCTTCATTCCCTGTGAATGTCTATGAGGTTATAAATCACAGCTGTGGAAACAAGCTGCTGAATTTCCTCCCCTAACCCTCCCGGTAATTTTGTAATTTAAGTATAAATGCTCTGGAAGTCAGGATTAACAACACACTGCTAAGTGCCTTTTGTGAGCAGAGGATGCTACCGGGAGACAAACTGTGACTGAAAGCTATGTTGTCATACAATTAAGAAAGCAAGGAAAAGCGCCAGGCAAAAAAATCCCCAGACTGTTCTTTTCCTGAGCAGATGATCCACCTTGTCTGGAGTTTATAGCAAAAGTGAGTTCACTGATTAATAATTTTTAACATTGTTGATTAAAGTAGATTAAGGATTCTGTGTTGTAGTGGTCTGTCGAAATCAGAAAAAAAATGTTTGCTATTAAAGCAAAAATGAAAATATGCTTATAATTCAATAAGAGTCAATCTGGAAAAAAAAAAGAAACAGTTGAGTGTGTTCTTGGTGTATTAACAAATGTCTCGTGGACAGGTTTCCTTGGACCCCACATTAGGAACAGAGTACTCATTCTCTGTATGAAAATAAAATAATGTAGCATATCATAAAACTACTGTGGTGACAGTAAGGAATGAAATTCAAAGGGTTAACACCACTTCTACCACTATTACAGCACCATCCACTGTGCTATTCTTTCCTCTAATGGAGAATAGAGAGGCAGTTTACTGTTGTGAAATGTCTTTTTATCTTTATCCTTGACCCTGTAACTGAACATAGAATCATAGAATGTCATAGAATCATTGAATGTTAGGGATTGGAAGGGACCTCGAAAGATCATCAAGTCCAATCCCCCTGCCAGAGCAGGAATGCCTAGACTATGCCACACAGGAACGTGTCCAGGCAGGTCTTGAACGTCTCCAGAGAAGGAGACTCCACAGCCTCTCTGGGCAGCCTGTTCCAGTGTTCCGTCACCCTCACTGAGAAGAAGTTTCTTCTCGAGTTTAAGCGGAACCTCTTATGTTCCAGTTTCAGCCCATTACCCCTTGTCCTATCATTGGTTGTCACCGAGAAGAGCCTGGCTCCATCCTCGTGACACTCACCCTTGATATATTTGTAAACATTAATGAGGTCACCCCTCAGCCTCCTCTTCTCCAAACTAAAGAGCCCCACCTCCTTCAGTCTTTTCTCATAAGGGAGATGCTCCACTCCCTTAATCATCCTAGTTGCCCTGTGCTGGACTCTCTCCAGCAGTTCCCTGTCTTTCTTGAACTGAGGGGCCCAGAACTGGACACAGTATTCCAGATGGGGTCTCACCAGGGCAGAGTAGAGGGGAAGGAGAACCTCTCTCGACCTACTAACCACCCCCCTTCTAATACACCCCAGGATGCCATTGGCCTTCCTGGCCACAAGGGCACACTGCTGGCTCATGGTCATCCTGCTGTCCACCAAGACTCCCAGGTCCCTTTCCCCTACACTACTCTCTAATAACATGCCTGAAAGGTCCCCCAGGTCTGCCTATAAAGCCTATTGCAAAATTGGGTTCATCTTTATTCGTCAGACACAGTCCACTGTCTTAAGGTGCCTTTGGCAGTTTCTTCATTCCTAAGTGATACTGTCTTGCCCCAGGAGGTGCTCGTCTACTTATTAGAGCTAATTATAGAGATAGTGCAGGTAACATCATGTCTCTTCAGACAATGAGAACACCAAGCTGTGCAGGTTTGAACAGGCTCTGATCTGCATGTACCACACTGTGCAGACCCCATTTGTGGAGGATTTGCCCCATTTGGATCATCCAATCTATTATAGGGTCTATTCACAAGAATACAATGGTACTCATCATTTCTACTGCCAGAGAAGATGTCTGTAGGAGAACTTGTTGCTGAACTTTTAAAGACAATGCCATGACAGTACCGAGCATGAGATGCCTTGCAGGTTCCTCCTTTACTGGCTGAGTTTATCCAGTGCCAAGGGAGATGGACGGCACGGCATGGGCCTCAAGGCAACACTACCTGCAGCACTGCACAGACTTGCTCCTGTGCATGTTCACTGTTATGTGGATCACTGGCTCCTCCATGTGCAATGTTTTTCCCACCAGTATCGCTGCAGACACCTGATGATCACCTACCTTGTAGGAGCCAAATAGGACAAAGGCACATAAAGAATCTAGGGTATGTAGAGATAAATTAGATAGATGATAGATAGACAGATGATAGACAGATAGACAGATAGACAGACAGACAGACAGACAGACAGATAGATAGATAGATAGATAGATAGATGATAGATAGATAGATAGATAGATAGATAGATAGATAGATAGATAGATAGATAGATAGATAGATAGATGTTCTTGCATACTTTCAGGTAGACATCATGTTAGGCAGCTATGTCACAGAATCACAGAATCACAGAATGTTAGAGGTTGGAAGGGACCTCAAAGATCGTCTAGTCCAACCCCCCTGCCAGAGCAAGACCACCTACAGCAGAGAGCACAGGAACGCGTCCAGGTGGGTTTTGAATGTCTCCAAAGAAGGAGACTCCACAACCTCCCTGGGCAGCCTGTTCCAGTGCTCTGTCACTCTCACAGTGAAAAAGTTTTTTCTCATATTTTTATGGAACCTCTGTCAGAGACAAGATCTCCTTTTGGAGGTTTTCAACATTATCTAGCACTCAATACTCAATGTAGGCACTTATTTTAGGATGACTGCTTTGTTTAGTGCTAAAATGTAAACATATTTTTGCAATCTAAGTTAGGCAGAATATATCCTACTAAGCATCTTTTCTTACCATGCCCAAATTCACGTTCTCTTGGACTGCCTTACCTTTTCCCATGACCACATCTTGAAAACACTTATCTTCAATCTTTAAGTAAGAAAGAAATTTCTAAACCATTTCTCCTCATCCACATACAGAAAGCTCTCACATGACTTCAGTAACACTCCTGGTTCCGGTCTTCTGTCCTACAGGGTGGGATGGGAAAGGAGGAGCAGGGAGAAGCAGTGCTGAAGTTCATAGTTCAGCTCATGAACAATGAATGCAGAGAAAAGTGCGGAAGGGTTCAAGCAGATCAGCTAAACAGATTTAAGTCACGGCAGCTCAAGAAAATGCTGCCTCTTTCTGTCCTCTTCACCATCACACCAGAAGTTGTAGGAGCTGCAGAAAGAATTGCTGAATGCTCAGTCCCTGTCATTCAAAATTCTGGGGTTTAGCCTAAACCGTAAGCCTTTCACTGGCTCTGACCCACTTTCAAGCATTACTGGAGGTTCTACAGAGCATTCAAAAATGTCAGAAAGTCCTTCTGGTAAAAAGGTAAAGTAATTTTTTATTTTTAAATGTCATTAGTTCATTGCTGGTTTTACAGCCACCCATCCCAGCAGCTTGTGAGTGCCTCTAGTAGAAGGGGCAGGAAGATGATTACAAAACCCGTAAGGTTTTCTTTGGTGTCTCTGTTGCCTTCCCCATCTGATGGTAAACACATGATCTAAAGAAAGATTATTTTATTTCCCCTCTCTTTTTGGTAGTAGTTCATTTCCATCAACTGAGAGAAAGCTCTGAGGACTTCTTAGTCACACTTTGTAGCAAAGAGCATATAATCACGATTTCATTTCTGGCTATATCTCTTTTAGAGCACTGACCTTATGATCTCACTAAGAGCCATGTAACAGACAACACAGGACCACTTTATTCCAGCTTTCTAAGAAAGAGGCTTATTTCTCTATAATTTACCATAATCTGTTGTGTGAACTCTGGCAAGTGACCAGGTGACTTCTGACATATGGCAGCCTTTTATGGTGTCATACTCGAATATACATAAAGGAATGAAAAAGAAAACAAGAAGGAAACTCCTAAAGGATGCTGTGTTTGCTTCTTCTTTTGAAAACGCTCTCTGGCTGCAACATAAGAAAAGTCTGTGCCTGGATCACAGCCTGCAGACTCCAACTCATTCATCATAGCTGAAAAAGTCAAGGGGAGGTCAGAACGGAGCAAGAGTCAGGCTTCATCAGAGCCAGTTACAGAAAGACCTCCCATCCCCTACTACAAGCGAATACCCAAAACAGTGAAAAATGCCTGGACAATAGAAAGACTCCATAAAGAATAGAACCACCTGTTACGTGTTGTGTTCTCTGTGTCCCTGGCATGTCTCTAGAAACTGCACCTGTAAGGGGCTGCTGCTAGATGACCCACACCCGTGTGAAACTTGGATGTTCCTGTGTTATGCACTCTGAAACACAGACGAAAGCAGACAGAATCGCATCATCTCTTTGGTTGGAAGACACCTTTAAGATCAAGTCCAATCAGTAACCTAGCACTGCCAGATCTCCACTAAACCATCTCACTGAGCACCAGATTAACACATTTTTTAAACACATCCAGGGATGGTGATTCCACCACTTCCCTGAGCAGCCTGTTCCAATGTCTGATGACCCTTTCAATGAAGGACTTCTTCCTGATATCCAGCCTAAACCACCCCTTGCACAGCTTGCAGCCATTTCCTTTAGTCCTATTGCTTGCTACGGGGGAGAAAAGGCTGACACCCTCCTCTCTCCAACCTCCTTCCAGTTAGTTGTAGAGAGCAATGAGGTCTCCCCTCAGCCTCCTTTGCTCTAGGTTGAACAACCCTAGCTCCTTCAGCCGCTCCTTATAAGACTTATGTTTTAGACTCTTCATGAGCCTCATTGCCCTTTTCTGGACATGCTCCAACACCTCAGTGTCCTTCTTGTAGTGTGGGGCCCAAAACTGAACATAATACTCAAGGTGTGGCCTCATCAGGATGCCATTGGCCTTCTTGGCCACCTGAGCACACTGCTGGCTTATAGTCAGTGTCTATCAGCCAACACCCCACAGTCCTTTTCCGACGTACAGTCTTCCAACCACACATCCCCAAGCCTGTAGAATTCCATGGGGCTGTTGTGACCCAAGTGCAGGACCTGGCACTTGGCCTTACTGAACCTCACAGAGTTATCCTTGGCTCACTGATCCAGCCTGTCTAGATCCCTCTGTAGAGCCTTCCTACCCTCCAGCAGATCTACACATCCACCTAACTTGGTGTCATCTGGAAACTTATTGAGAGTGCACTCAATCCTCTCATCGAGATCATTAATAAAGATATTAAAAATCACAGGCCCCAGTACTGAACCCTGGGAGACATCAGTTGTGACCGAACACCAGTCACTCCATTCACAACCACTTTTTGGGCCTGACCTTCCAGACAGTTTTTTATCCAGAGCAGAATATACTTATCCAAGCCTTGAGCAGTAAGTTTCTGAAGGAGAATGCTGTGGGAAACTGTGTCAAAGGCTTTACTAAAGCCCAGGTAGACAATGTCCACAGCTCTTCTCACCTCTGCCAGGCTCCACGGGATTCAGAAATGGCCTAGATCTCTGGAGGGAAAAATGAAAAAAAAATTACTTCTCTCAATAGAAACAAATTTTGCACAAATGTCTCACTGCCCAGCCTCAACACTTGCCAGCTATGCAAATAATAATTAGGGAAGGAAATGCTCCACCTGCAAACTAGGCAGCAAATTAGAGATACCAAACTAAGGGAGGCACCTAGTCTTCCCCAAGGCTTATGGAAGGTGTCTTATGCTGCACTACTGAGTACATAACAAACAATTCAGCATACTAAAAGGAAAGAGAATAGAGACAGAAAAGTACACAGAGCCAGAAATAAAACTCCAGAAAAAAAAAGAGTTTTACATGTTGTGGTAAATAGTGCAAACCAACCTCTGCAAAACAGAAAGAATCACTACACATTACACTGCTTGCAAGAATTTACTGATGCCATCATGATGAGAATATCACAGACAAGAAAGGTGACAGCAGAAACACAAGAAAATGGTGAAAAACTTTTCTTAGCGCCAAATAAAAATCACAGCTGCAAGGAATAACCAATATAACTACTATTTTAACCTGGGCACATATATATCAATCAATGAAGAAAGAGCAACAGGAAAATGATCAAAGAAAGGCAGGGCAAAGGCAGGAGAAGGTTCAGAAGTAAAACTCTAGACTTAAAATATCCACCTTGTCCCCCTAAAGGAAGATGGGAATTATATGAGGAAGCAAATAGCAAATTAGAATAAAAACAATGTGTAATAATATCACTAAACTGTTAAAAAATGGTTTGCTTTTGTTGCTGTCTAGAGGCAGTACAAGGGATGGAGCCAACATATTTAAGCGAGAGCTTGACATCTCTTCAATATATGGAAGCTTCCAAAAGAATACAACATAAAATAACCCAGTAGCCCCAGGTAATGACTAGAGGAAAATCAAGCACTAAAAGAAGAGTTAAATAAGCTCATTTCTCTGTAAACTGTGGGCAAGCAAAGGACCCACAGGGTTTGTATTCTTTCATGATCACCATAGGAAATAAATATATGAAACCTATCACATAGCATAGACTGTAAGGGTTTAAAAATATATAAAAAGTGCTCTCAACTGAGGCAATAAATGTTCATATATGTGATTTTTTCTATTGTTATTGATAGGAAATTTCTCCATGCTTGATAAATCAAAAAGGTGCTAGGAAGGAGGTAACCATAAAAACCAGTGATCTTTCTATTCAATCAGAATACCCTTTAAGATACAACCTTTCTTTAGACTGTATCTGAGTAATTAAAAATTTTCCCTGGAAAATACAGCCAATCTTCCAGAGTAGATAGCAAAGTATATGTAAAATATGAGAAGAATATATAAAAGGATTACCAAGAGTGTCTGTGCTGCTTTCAGAGGACACACGCCACTTTGATCTCACATCACAGGATCCTAAATCTTGTAAAGAAAGTAAATTTGAATGCAAAAGCCATTAAAAGCTCACATAAGGAGCCAAGACGGGTCATGCCCTGTGCCACGGAGCTGCACACTTTGCTGACTCACTAGGGGTTAAAATATGCCTCCTCAGTGTTCTGTGATTGTAAAATCATTATAACATTAGGGGCCATTAAGCGTGATGAATCAACCCATCCTTCCCGTTGTATTGTCGTGTTCAGAACTTACAGCATTAGCAACAACAGATCTGTATAATAGAGCTGGCTGACACTTCATACAAAGGCTGCTGTTCATCTCATAGTTGTTTTCCCAAATATTTGAGCTCCATCTCTCACAGGAATATGATCTTCTCATCTGAGAATGACACATACAATGACATTCCAACAAACACCTAGAACTTGCTCTAGCATTTTAATTTATTTAGTTAATATATTTATTTTTTAAGGTGGAAGAGCTGACGTGCAATGGTGTGCCTTAAAATAGCCTAGGTTTTGCCTCCAACTGGCCATCCACACATGATGGAGCTGAGTGACACTCACCTGAAATCTCATTTTGTTGAACTGCTAAGTATTTTCTGGTTTAAAAAAAATAGTAACAACATTGATAAAAACATTCATTTCATCCTGCAACAGATGGACATAAAACCAACATTTAAGTATATATGGAGTCATAATCCTCTGACATCTAAACTCTGCAGCTACTTTAATTGCTGAGGGCTTCTATGGATAATATCTACAGCAGTTAATTATTTTAATGAATGTTTTGAAAACAGAAAATACTATTGATTTCTTATTATAGTAAGTATGGTCCCAACCCTGATTATTATTTTTGCAATGGTTAGTTACTTGATATTTAGTTCTTAAGTTTAATGGTTGATTTCTTATTGCATATGCCTCTTTTAATTATTTTGGGTACATATTTCAACCTTCTGGGACTCAAGGAAACAGCAAAGATAGAGACACTGTTTGAATAAAGGTGAGGACACCTATTAACAGGCTTTTGGATATAAACAGTAAATGATGCCACGACCCAGAAAAAAATAATGAATTTACGTTCTGAACGTTACTAGGGCAATATTAAAGCTAAGAGTCTGATGACAGACTAGATGTGAAACAAGTGTCTGAGTCCTCAGAAGGAAACTTCCTCCTTTCAGTAACTCTTTCCTCTCTTCAGCTGGACTCCATTTCCCAGACAATTCCAGAACACTTTCAAGGCTGTCTTCTCCTATAAGCAGCAAAGAACAGGCAATGCATGGTCCATTCATTGTAATACATCGACATTAAATATTTGGAAGTGCTACTAAGCTCCCAAGCCCTCTAGCCATGCCCAGCCATAATAGGAGAGAAACAGATGCTTCTCTTCCTGTTTTTCCTCTGGCTTGCCTTGGGCTGATAAGAAACTTGGATACATTCCCCCAGCAAGAGCTGCAAGGTCTTCCAACAGATGAGTGTGGGTGTGAACTATGCTATGTACATCTGTGCTTAAAGTCTCCAGAAATGATGTGTGCTGTTTATTTTCTAGCTGGAAGGATCCTAGAGAAAAGTTGAATCTAGCTCCAGGTTTGATTTCAGTGAGGGAAGCTGCAGAGAGCACACTTTAATTACAAGTCTGATATGTTTTTACAGACAGCAGGAGTATTCTTTAACATAATGGGTGTAAATATAGCTGGCAGCAAAAAAAAAGATCAAAAGTTTGAGGGGAACGCTGGATAGACCTTCATCTACGAAATATTTCATGATCTGTGCATTCAGCACACCTTTATCTAATAAAATCTGCAATGAGAGGTTGTGGGTATCCCTGGAGATGTTCAAGCATGAGGCCTTGAGCAACTTGGTCTAGTTGAGAGGTGTCCCTGCCCATGACAGGGAGGTTGGATTAGATGATCTCTAAGGTCCCTTCCAACCTAGGCCATTCTATGATTCTATGATTCTACGATAAACAGGACTAGGACCAGATACCGACACCTTCCTTTTTCTCCTGCCTACACCAGAGTTCACGCAGAGCAAAACAGAACTGAGCATCAAACCTCAAGAGACCTTGAAATTATTATTTCCTCTAGGATATAATGTATCCCAGAGATAGTTTCAAAACACTGATCTTTCAACTTTTAAAAAAAGGTTGCTAAACCCAGTTCTTGGAAACCGATAAAATAGAGAACCCTAGAGTCTATATCTGCTGTCCGTACAAATTAGAAATTACTGAATCATGGAAACTGAGATCATCAGACTATCAGAGGTGAAAGATCTATGTTGTGCATTCTCCCTCTCTTCTTTCCCTACATTAAACCTATGTAGAAGACAAAGGCATGAATATAAAACCAAACTCACTTGTTCATAATGAATTTTCAAGGAAACGTGAATTTCCAATTAAATACTTGTTCACTTGTTTCTTTTCTTACCTCTGTGTGCATGCTTGTTTTGCTCTTTTTTTCAGTTTGGCTTAGGTATAATTCTGTATTTACCCAATAGTACGCAAGTTTGATAAATAGCATGCTAATATACAGCCAGATGTTTTCAGAGGCAGCCTGTTTTTAAATAATTCTAGCAGATAAATGTTGCAGAACTGTGTTTCTTCCTGTGGTGGAATAAAAGAGCTGGTAGTGGTTTAAGAGCTAAAGTTTAACAGGAGCAGGAGACGATCCTGAAAACACCAGGGAAAGACAATAATTTTGAGGTCCTTATATTATCAAGTGGTTTTGAATTACCAAGAAAAAGCATGAGAATAGGGAAAATATAGGAAATCTTTCCCTGGCATTTTCAGGGCTGATGAGCTGTGCCAGGAGGCCTTGTACAATCAGTTTAAATTCACCAACTCTTCCTGAAAATACCTTCATTTACACAGGCTTAATCAAAACTGCATGTGTGACTGGACACACATAGTTCCCCTTCATGCTGTTAGTTAGATCAATCCACACATTAATTTCACATTTGGCCAATCAAGTTATGATAGTGGCTATAGCAGGTATTTTCTTTTTCCTCTAAGATCTCCAGGACTTATTATAACTCTTGTGTTTCTGCTTTGCTGTATTAACTGGGGCTCCGTGGCCTCATGCCAGTATCCATTGTCTTTAGCTCTAAAGAATTTAGACAAGGATCTCTATAGAAAGCAGCCAGAAGAATAAATCATAAAACATATTGCATTTCATACAGTGGAGTTAAATTATTTTTAGAATCCTTGAGCTGCTACCAGAAGTAATATCTTTAAAAAAAAAAAAAAATCAATTATCTACAAATAAAGCCTTTTAGTTTCTTTTAAAAGTTTTAATATTGACATAAAATACTCCTGGGACAACTCATTCATTCCCACCTTAAATTCAGTTGCCTATAAACTTTGCTGTGTTCACTTTTTTTCCCTGCTTTTGCAAGGGAAATGCCTTTGACTGTTGTGTCCCTACGAGTCAATCAAGTCATTTTTATGACTCCGGTTTTATATTGCACTCTAAAGTTTGTCGTGGCACACTAAAAAATGAGGGTTTGTGTAGTGGAAAGGATGTTCTTTGTCCCTGTCAAAGTTAACATTCATTGCAGACCTGTACACAGATTATAACAAAAAAACACCCCTTTGCTTGCAACTCCTCCATCTATTCACCTGGTATGGTATCTCACTGAATAGCTGGGACACAGTAGTGGCGTTCTGCAGGGAAGAGCATACCATGAAAGGAAAGAATTTGGGAGGATATTGTGATGGGAATAGATGCTCATTGGAAGAGATGGAAGTGCATTAAAGGAAAGTTGCCGAGGTAGGTCTCCCAAGGCATGGAAAGAGAAGGCTGTTGAAGGATGAAAAAGGAATAGCCCTCTATGAACAGGGATTTGTTTGTCTTTTCATAGTATTGGAGTAAGTATTATTTCTCCTATATAATGTAATACTGATAGAAGAAATAATATATGATACAGTTCACAAAAACAAAATGTAAGCAGTAGAATAATTTGAAATCATATGGTTTCCATTATGGTTTCATATGAAATGATAATGGTTTCCATTAGTGAAGCATGGGGTAGAAATGCAGCATACATCAAAACTGCCCTTCTAACCCTGTCAGCAGAAATCCTGCTGGAGCTTTAGCTTAAACTCAGTGAACTAATTTCACAGTCAGTCAACTGTTACAGAAAACTTCTGAGTGTTGACAGTATTGGTGTACCTTTTTTAAAAAACTTATTCCAACATAGGCAATTGCTCTTGTACAGACAGAACACAATTCAAAATGCTTCAAAGGAACTGTAAGGAGAAAAACCTTCTGATTATCTTTAGGTTCAACAGAAATCGTTCACAATGTTTTTGAGTTTGTATGTGGTGGACATCACACATTAAACACAGATGTGCCATGGATGGAGGGAGCTTGCTCACTCTCTTCAGACACAGACATTCACTAACACTTGCAACAAGAATAACTTGAAAACTTTTGCCAGATTCTTCCCATTGCATTCCTGCTTTTCCTTGACAGCATATGGTGGACCACATCTCCAGTTGGACTAAATCAGAAGAGTTTCACTGAAGAATATCAGTTCTATCATTGTAACAAGCCACTGAAAAACATTCATGCATTTTCTCCCATTCTGAAAATCCCATCAGATTATACACGTCACTTCCAGAATCTGCTACGCTCAGTGAAGAAACTTGTCGCTGAGTTCAGGAAACTTGAGTAGGCTCCTATGTGCGTACCAACTTCTTTGCCAACTAACCACTGAAGCTCCTATGAAGGTGACTCCTACCAGGCAGAAGAATGGTGGTTTCGAGGGACTCTTGAGGAATTTGAAGGACACAAAAAGAATGAAACACTTTGTATGAGAAACCAGAGAAAAGCTATCCCTCTGATGAGAAATAGAAGCCACCCTCTTGTTAAATTGAGCAGGTACGTTCGCAACAGTTCTGGTGAGTTTTTCTGGTTGTGTTAACACGCACACATGTTCTTGCACACACGATACACACTCTTTACACACAACACACACACGCAGTATGGAGTCCAAGAGGATAGAGCCAGGATCAACAGCATGGAGCACCTGAGCACATGAGCAATGTCCAGTAGATACTGTAAAGGAGTATCAGTTTTCCAGCTACTTCCAATAACTCTGACAGGCTCAAAGCTTGTAACAGCTTTTCTGTATTAAACATAAAAACACCTTGTCTTAGCCTGAATTGTTCAGGTAAGCAAATATAAAAGCAAAGAAAACTGATATAAAATCAAAGATCTTCCCAAGTCAACAGATTATGCAATAGTTAAAAGGACCTGTTGCATCTCCTAACTTTCTTTCTTCTCCCTGTAGTTGCAACAGAAATCCATGTTTCTTAGAGTAAGTGCCATTTCTTGTCTAAGCTTAGTGCTCCCAGATTGCCAGGACCCTTGCATGAGGACTCTTTCTAAAAGGCAACTTTTGAAAGTCTCATGCAAAGAATTCTTCTATACAAGAAGGAAAAGTAGAAGTAGTGAAACTGAAAAGCAATGCATTTTACCGAGGCGCATTTTACATGACATATCATTAAGCTGTGTGGGTTGCTGTTATGAGATGCATTCGAGCATTGTCCAGCAATAAAAGTAGAATTAGGCACTTCTGTGTATAATGAGAAAATCCAAGGGTCTTTTTGAAAAGGTAAAAAGATAAATATTTTTCTTACCTTAGCTCGCAAAATAATGAAACATCCCAGAGGAGGAAGAACCTTCCGAAATGCAGGTTTTGCATGATGGATGCTGAACTGAATGAGCAATCCTTCTTAGCTCATAGATTAATAAAGAGTTTCTGTTATTATCTTTGGTGTACTCAGGTATTTCCCAGAGGCCACCTGCAAACACTTTACATACAATTACTTAAGGATGCACCATGCCATTCCCTGTGGCTCCTGAAGACATTGTGCTTCCAACGATTTCTCTGTCAGCTCACGCTGGAGACTTGAGTGAGGAGTCCACAATATAGAGTTACATCAGTTGTTATAAGCTCAGTTTGCAAGAGCTCAGCCCATTTCTCCCCTGAGATCTCAGAGGGAAGCACTCAGCAGGGCAGCGTTTCCAGCCCTGCTCAGCATGGACAGAACTGAGCTGCGCCGCTGCTCAGTGGAGCTTCCCAAATCCAAAGGACATCAAAGCACACCACAGAGCAGCAGTCTGCCACAATATACAATCACATGCAAAGGGCCACATCCATGTTAAGGAAATGGGCCCAAACCAAAGCCTAATTGCAAACCAGCATTTGTGGAAAATTAAGTTTAGGTGTAAATGTCCCATCTCTTTACCCCAGAGTGAGCCCAAGCCTCAGCTGTAAGCATCTCTAGTAGTGGAAGTTGTTCAAACTAGGATCTGAATCAAACATTGTAGCCTTGATTTTTTTTTTTTTAAATATTTAGTCATAATGTGCTTATTGTATCACAGCTTTGAGTCCAATACTACCTCAGGAAGCTTCTTTTTCTTTAATTGCTCAGCATCATACTCTTGGATGGAAAACAATGTTTCTATATCATTGAGACCTCTAGTTTACAAAATATTTTTTTTTCTCTTCCTTTTTGTAAAAAAAGAAAAAAAAATCAGAATGACCAAGCAATAGGTAAGAGAATGTTTTAATTAAGAAAACAATCAAAATGCTAAGGTTTGATTTCCTGGAGGAGCAAGAGGCTGGAAGCCTGAAAGATGCGGTCACTAGTAACTTAAGCTACTACACCTCCAAAGAGTACAGACAGTTCTCCAGCAAGGGAAGCATTAGGCCTCTCTGTGCATACAACGGCTGTATCCTCAAGAGGAGCTCAAGTTGTAAATGCCAACAAGACTTTCCCAGAAACAAACTGTGCTTCATACAGTCTTCCAGGCTCCAGGAGGGACAACACCAGAAGGTCAAAGGAAAATAAGCATAATAACCAAGTGATTTATAGCGTTCATTGAAGGCAGTGTTATTATAAAATGAGGAAAACGTCTCCTCTTTCAGCACTCCAATCACTTGATGTGGTGTAAATGCCAAAACCTCACACCTTTGTATGCAGACATAAAGCAGAGGATAAAGACTAAAAACTGGGCTATGACAAACACAAATAGTTACAACATCAAGCAAAATCTTTCATTAGTTATTTTGAAGAATCAGGTTAGGGAATAAAGTAAACTCGTTCTCAGTCGATACAAAGCACTTTTGAAACTTTCCACGCTGCTGTGGTATTCAGCAATACAAGTTTCTCCCACTGGCACATGCAAGTAGCAGTGCAATAATATTGAGAGGAACAATGGGATCAACAAATACTTTGATTTCTACCTCACTGCCTGCTTTTTCTCTGTTGAGTCTCTCCTGATAGTTGGAGGATCCTTATCTATGTTGTGAGGTTTTGTATTATTCATTCTTTATTTTTTTTTAATTGCTTTCAATGACAATCCAGTAACTCTGCAAAGCTGCCTTATGAAAAAGCTTCTAGAAACATGCCCCTTAAACAAAGAACTGTGCTGCTACCTCCTGTGTTCCCTCTTGCTTCCCTGATTAGAAATGTACCTACTGTCTACACTAAGTTAACTATTCTGGGCTGAATGCACTTGAAGCAGGTCTCCTTGCTTGCCTGAGATTTGACCAAACAAGAAAGCAATTCACTTCCAATGGTCAAAATGGGTAATAGATAAACTGAGCTCAGGGATGGAGGACAAAGAAAAACTCAGCAGCCCTGGATTTGCAAAGCTGCAGAATCCACAGAACCACATCTGAAAAAATGGATGGACTGAAAAAAAAATATTATTGGTATATGAATTCATGTTCCTCACATTAAAAACCTAATAAATCTCTTTATATTCTAATAACTTCCCTTGGTAGTGAAAAACTCAGTCTTGGCTGTGTGTGCTGCCGTTCAGACTACTGTCTCAAACTGGAAAAACATGGATGGGGTGTATCAGACATCACCCTTGGAACTGCCACTTTGTGATTCCAGGTCTATTCTGCACTTGATGCTTAAAACATAAAAAGAAAGAGATTGCCATATCAGAACAGACTGCTGGTCCATCTATCCAGTAAAAACTTGTGGGCTAACCTATCTGGAGAAGGAATGTCTTGCCCACTCCAGACAGACAGTTGTTGAATAATATCCTGAAGTCCAGGTACTTATCCAAAACTAATTCAATGTTCCCACTATATAAACATGTCTAATCTCTTGATGCCTGCCAGATTTTGTTCTAACAGCTCATACTACAATCATCTAAAGCAAAGAACTTCACCATAAATTTGGATGTTTCAGATCCTGATGAGTTGTCCAGACTAATCTCCTGATGAAAAAGTCTACGAACAGCCAATTCCAAAGCATGATTTAGCATGTTAACTTACAACAACAGCATTGGTAAGCCTGGTAAAGAGTCAATCGAAAAAGCATTAATTCTTAATCAAATAAATATTTCCTAGAGAAAGTGAGTGTCAATGAAGTGCAGAAAGAACAAGTCTTGATTTGCACTTTGCTTCCAACAGAAAATGGGTTACTACAACCATAAATGTGTTTCAGAGATCTAGTGTCACTGATGGAAAATTAGGTTATAAGAACTAGAGAGATGATACACAGCTTGGGTTTCAAACCCTGCAATTCTGGCAATGTATATATTACTTAATATATGTCTATATAAATGATAAAAGAGCCAATCTCCTCTCACTCAGTAGTTCAACTCCTGTCCAAATGAATTATGAAAACTGGTTATTCATTACACGGAATGGAAGAGGGAGCTGGGGCTCTTTAGTCTGGAGAAGAGGAGACTGAGGGGTGACCTCATTAATGCTTACAAATATATAAAGGGTGAGTGTCACGAGGATGGAGCCAGGCTCTTCTCGGTGACAACCAATGGTAGGACAAGGGGTAATGGGCTGAAACTGGAACATAAGAGGTTCCGCTTAAACTCGAGAAGAAACTTCTTCTCAGTGAGGGTGACAGAACACTGGAACAGGCTGCCCAGGGAGGTTGTGGAGTCTCCTTCTCTGGAGACATTCAAGACCTGCCTGGACACGTTCCTGTGTGGCATAGTCTAGGCATTCCTGCTCTGGCAGGGGGATTGGACTTGATGATCTTTCGAGGACCCTTCCAGTCCCTAACATTCTGTGATTCTGTGATTCTGTGAATGAAACAGAATGAAATATTCAGTCAGAAGGGACCTATAATGATCACCTAGTCCAACTGTTTGAGTACTTCAGGACTCACCGAAAGTTAAAGCAAGTTTTTAAGGGCATTGTCCAAATGCCTCTTAAACACTGACAGGCTCGGGGCTTTGACCACCTGTCTAGGAAGCCTGTTCCAGTGTTTGAGCACCCTCTCACTAAAGAAATGCTTCCTAATGTCAAGTCAATACATCGTATGTAATCAGACATCTCAGACCATTTCACAAAAGACAAGTTTTCACACCACATTGAACTTGGTGCTATATATCAGTAACACGATAAACAGAAGGGCCCACCAGATCATGCACATATCAAAAGTGAACAGATACTGCCGGGCTGCTCCCCCTAGGTCCCCTAGGTAGCTCTCTCTGAGGCTGTAATCTACATGCTGGCAAAGGAATAGGACCCATTTCAACCTTCCATTGCTTTGTAAAATGAAATAATGCTCCAGGCTTTCCTAGAGACCTTTTCAATCCATAAAACATGCTTTTAAAGGCAGAAGATGCCAAAGAAAATCTCTGAGGTACAGATACAATTTCAAAGTGCTGCCAAATATCTATGGGATAAGATTCCTCAAGAGACACAGTCTCAGCAAATACAGTACTCTAGCTACTTGTTTCCAGCTGAATTACTTTGTGTTCACTAGCAAAAACACAGTTTGTTTTTTACAGAGCTACCAGTTTTGCCTTCCCCTGTAAAAAAAATAAACATTTTTTAAAGATGTCCATCCCTTCCAGTTTGCAACTCATGGGCATTTTCACAAGAGTGGTGATTTGATGCCAAGAAAAAAAAAAAATATATCTAACTAGCACTTCTGCTGGCAGGCAAAGCAGAGAGACCAGCAGCTGATCAAACACTGCATCTCCCCCTGCCCTGGGCAGAGCAGCAGCACAAAGAATAGAGCAGCTCTTAGGTGAAGAGGTACCCACTGTCTCTGGGGCTGCCAGTCCTGAACCTGGTCAGGCATTCAAGCTGTACCATCTACCTTTAGTCTTCTTCACTCATTTTGCATTTTCAACCTCTCCTTAGCAACTTGACCAAATGAACTACAGAAGCCTGTAATATAAGCTCACAGATTTTCTCAGAAACAACTCGCAAAACTCAAAGAGCTGTGGAAAATGTGGGGAAAAAAAAAGGTGAAAAATATCACCATCCACTTACAAATAAGTAGATAATGGCTACATTTTCCTGTAAGGAGAGCCTAATGTGAAGTTATTGCATTAATCCAAAGACTGTGAGTCCACATTTCTCAGAGGAGACATTTTTGACAGCCGTAGTGGTCAGGCTTTATTGGGGAAACTCTCGCAGTCACGACAGACAGAAATGGGTAAATTAATAAATAAATAAAAAAATCTTTTAAGAGGCAGTTTAAAAAAAAGATCTTTTAACTGCTTTTTCCAAAAGCTCCCCTCAGGGCTGTGTACAAGAAAAAGATTAATGGTGTGCTATTTAGCACCACCTTGTGCTGACTTGTCTGTTGCAAAGGAATGCAGTCAAGGGAGAGAAACACATTCGGTCTTTGCAAACAAATGCAGAAGATACTGGGTAAAACACTTTGCTGTTTGGGTTGGGTTTGTTTGATTGCTTTTTTTCACACCAGCAATTTCAGAGTATAACAGTTAAGAGTAGAATTGTCATTTGTTACTGTTATAGCATGTAAAAATGAAACCTATCAAACAAAACAGAAAAAAACCCCCAAAAACAAGCCCTCAATCCTCTATAGACGAGTGCATTTAAGTGTGTGTTGATCAGGAATAAGAGGAATTTCTGAAAGTTTATAGTTAGTTGTTACATATTAACAAAGCAAACATATTATTATGTTTACTATATTATAGATAGTCTTGCAAAGCTGCCTCTAGCCTAAACGTGTACAAGATGCAACTAGTGAAATTAGAAACACTAGCTACATAGAAAATATGAGTTTACTTAAGTTAACTGCATTTGGAAAAATGCAAGAGGGAAAATTCTGGTTTTGAAGCCTGCACAACACAGGGATAGTTCATCAGTGCTGCACTTGATCTTCCAGTGACCTTGGAGTTACCTTCCTTTACGTTAGCCCTCTGGAGTGTTACCAGTGATACTCACAGCCCTGCTCACAGACAGACATGTGTGTCTGTTCATCCTCAGACCACCTTTTTGGAGTAGGAAAGTGTTACTATCTCTCCATATCCTAACGTGTGTCCTTTGCTTTACCCCTTGCCCAAAGTTGTGTAGCACAGGGTTTTTTGGAGTCAGAGCTGGTGTTATATTTCATCTCCACAATCCCTCCTGCATGTGCTGCCAGTACCAAACCCAGTTATCAATATTGTCTTTAGATACTTCCAGCTCAGGATAGAAGGTCCAGTCTGAAGCCTGACAAAACTGTAGTGACACTTTCCAATTGCTTTCTGAGCTCCTTGGATTAGAGACTACGAGAACAGGTGAGATTTCATAAAGAAAAAAATTCACAGTCTGCTAAAAGCTCTTCCCTCCCACCAAAAACACCCAGGAAGAAATCATTTCAGTGACTTCCAAGATACAACTGGCAACTTAGAGCTTGGATTTTCTGATTCTTCTAATAAGCAACTTTTCCAAAGCTTGTGAGTAGTTGTGAACAGCAGCAAAAAGAAGCCTCTTCCCTCATTTAGCTGCAGAAGGTAAGTATGTGTCAAAAAGCCATCCCTCTACAGAGTCCTCGCCCTACACCAGCCTCACCACCACACCGCCTGCTCCCAAGTCCCAGCTGGGAAGGGCAAAGGACCAGTTTCCTCAGTAAACTGCAGCCCAGCCCATAAACAAGTGTGTGAATAACATGTAGATTAAGCAAATGCTGAATAAGGACTGATGGCTGAGGTGGTTTGCAGCTTCCCAGCTTAGCACTTGGATGAGGTGGTCAGGGATCTTGCATCACAGTCTACCTCGGAGAAATAATTCACTCTTGGGACTGGCAGAGGTTCATGGAAGGTGGGAAAGTGTAGCTGAAAATTTCCCTAAGAGAAGCTGTAGTACATATATAAAATGAGTGCTGCAATGAAAACTGCTGAAGACATTGTGTGACATCTGACAACTGCCTGTCTCCCAGGAAAGTAAATAGATTCATGTGCTATCAAAAACAACTGGTATGCACTGCAGTCCTCCTCATGAAAGAATACAACACCTCTTCAAAGAACAGTGAGGGGAAAAAAGAAAAGAAAAAAACGCCTTTACCATGATCAAACAAAAAGCAACTCAAATTCAGTAGAGACACCCATGCAACCTGGATGGACAAAAAACACCATCTGTTTGGGAAAGCAGCAGCAATAAAAAGAGATGGAGCAAACAGCATTCTACCTGTTGTACTGCTGTGAGTCCTTGACTCTGATAAAAAAAAAAACACACATGAAACTATAACAATATTCCTGGAGTGTTGTTCATGATGCCTTTTATAGGGAGAAGTGAATATTCAGCTTCATTATATTCAGTAGTCCAGAATGAAATGGAAAGATGAAGAGGTTCACTATGAATTAATTCACAGATTGGACTGTAATCACAAATCATGGATAAAGATCTAAGTTTAATTATAAAGGTTTATTTAAGATAGACACGATTCTATCACTCATTATCACACCTCGGTTGTCTTCAGTTAAATAGCAGACCTTGGAACACACTGCCCAGGGAAGCGGTGGAGTCACTGTCCCTGGAGGTGTTTAAGAAGAGGCTGGATGTGGACTTAGTGCCGTGGTTTAGCCAATGAGAAGATGTTGAGTCATAGGCTGGACTTGATCTCAGAGGTCTTTTCCATCCTCAATAATTCTGTGAGTCTGTGATTCTGATCTAGAGAGTTTGTACCTGGTAAATATCAAAGGAAAGCAGTGAGACAGTCAGTGATTTTTCTGAGAATGTATTCAAAGAAATTTAGACATCACAACAAAGAAAATGATTTTGTTATCAAAAACTATCAAAGGAAATAATTAATTGGGTATTTCTACCAATTAAATCGTGTTGCAAAATCTGCAGTGATCTGAAAACAGTCTGTGTAAAATGATAACCAGACAGAACAAAAAGAAACAGATAAAGGAAAGATAGATTATGCTACAGTTAGTTTAACTCAATGTCTCTGCATTAGGTATCAGGCTGTAACAGGTTCACTGTGCCATTGCAAATGCAAGGAGTTAGCTGAAGATGAAACATGACAAGTTTCTTAGCTCAGATGAAACTGGGAAAAAATGTGTAAATCTTCTAATTCTGGCCTGCAAGAAGACCATTAAAGACAGCTTTTTGAAAAGAATTTCTTTTTAAAGCCCTTATTAACCTCAAGTGTAATTCAAATGCACATCTTCATTGTCTATCTTATGCATCCAGTTGACTTAACACGTGCTCTGGGAAATGAGTCAGACCTTGCAAAATTAGCACCCAGTTATGCTACAATGTCAGAGGAGAAAAGCAACAGCTCCTGAAGAACTCTGGAAGGAGATCTTGCTTCACTGTTATGTGTTCATAAAACTGATACCTAGATCCATTTTGGATCTAGCCTATCTATCTGCCTGACAGACTAAGGACTTGGTGACCACATGCCTCACCTTCTGCAGAGCAGAAAAGCACAAACCTTCCACAAAACAGCTCTAGACTTCAGGATTACAGGTCACTCAGGAGATGTGATCTGCTCAAGCCATGTTGGGTTGCTGCGTGGTCAAGAATGCACAATTCATCAGGCCAGAAGGAGAGCAGGTAAGGGGAGGTGCAATGAGAGGCTAGAGATGAGGATGCTCAGCTGGGAGGGTAATAAGTATAGAAAACTCTTCTGAGGGTCAGCAACAGAATTTTTGGATTAGGTTGCCCACTTTCCTTTAGCTTTTAAATCACAGGTTGCCCACTGTACATTGGTGAACAAATCTCTCATGGTAACATCTTGTTCCTGGAAGCCATCAAGTGTTTCTGTTAATACAGTGGTTTTAAATTTCTTGGTATAAACATGAGATTTTCTGCTTGAATGTTCAATTAAAGAGGCATGTATTTTCAGAGGAGTGATTCCCAGCAGATTTACCTTCCAGTAATTTTCCCACAGCACAGCCAGACATATTTATCAACACTGCTCACTCAAGAGTCACCATAAATTTCTTCGAATACAACTTGTTAATGAAACAGCTAAGATTTCCTAAAATTTAAGGACATACATGACAATCTCCTCTGTTAGTCCAGTAAATCCAGGCAGACTGAAACTTTTCATCTGGTTTGCAGATGAATAGTTAGTTATACCTCAGCAAAGTTACATCTATCAACATATTCTGCAACAGTCTTCTAATTTCATATATCTTGACTTCAGTGAGGCTTTTGATACTGTCCCCTATAACATCCTCTGTTGGGTTTGCCTGAATCACACACACAGAATCACAGAATGTTAGGGATTGGAAGGGACCTCAAAAGATCATCAAGTCCAATCCCCCTGCCGTAGCAGGAACGCCTAGATAATGCTACACAGGAACGTGTCCAGCTTTCGGTGATGGGGGGGCTGTAGGGGTGGCTTCTGCACAAAGCTGCTAGAAGCTTCCCCTGAGTCCGATAGAGTCAATGCCACCCGGCTCCAAAGATGGACCCGCTGCTGGCCAAGGCTGAGCCCATCAGTAAAGTGATAGGAGAGGAATGGCTCTGTGAAAACATATTTAAGAAACAGGGAAAAAGAACTGCACCACAACAGCTGGCACAGAGATGGAGAAGTGAGAATCTGTGAAGACACCAAGGTCAGTGAAGAAGGAGGTTGGGGAGGATGAGTTTCAGGCGTCGGAGTAGAGAGTCCCCCGGGTCGTGGTGAAGACCATGGTGAAGTGGGTTGTCCCCCCGCAGCCCATGGGCGGGGTGTAGATGTCCACCTGTAGACTGTGGAGGACCCCATGCTGGAGCAGGTGGATGCCTAAAGGGGGCTGTGGCCCATGGGAAGCCTGTGCTGGAGCAGGTTGCTGTCAGAACCTATAGCCCATGGAAGAGTGAATGCCCACGCTGGAGCAGGTTGGCTGGTGGGACTTTTGTGACATTGCGAGGGACTCACACTGGAGCAGTTTCCCCTGAATGACTGCACCTCAGACTCATGTTAGGACGGATTGCCCCTGGTGAGGTGTCTCACGTTGGGCAATTTGTGATGAATTGCCCTTCATGAGACCACTCATGCTGGAGCAGAGAGTGTGAAGCTTGCCTCCTGTGATAGGGGCCCACGATGCTCCAGGGCAAATGTGAAGAGTCTTCCTTCGGAGGAAGAAGAAGCAGTGGAACCAACCGGATGAACTGACTGTAACCTCCATTCCCTGTGCCACTCAGGGGGAGGAGGGGGAGAAACCGGGATTGATGTTGAGCCTGGGAAGACTGGAGGATTGGGGTAAGGTGTTTTTCCTTTAAGATCTTTTTTTGTTGTTTTTTTTCTTATTTCTCACTACTCTTCTCTGATTTGTTCTTTTAACAAATCTAACTAATTTTCCCAAAATCAAGTGTGTTTTGTCCGGAACAGTACATGCAGGTGATCTCCCTGTCCTTACCTCAAACCTTGAGCCCTTCAATATACTTTCTTCCCCTGTCTAGCAGAGGAGCAGGGGTGTTAGGGTGACTGTGTGGTCACCTGGCCACCGGCCAGGGTCAAACCACAACATATCCTCATAGGTAAACTCAGGAAATGTGGGATAGATGATTGGACTGTGAGGTGGATTGCGAACTGGCTCAGCAATAAGAGTTCAGAAGGTTGTGATCAGCGGCACAGAGTCAAGTTCGAGGCCTGTGGCCAGTGGTGTTCCCCAAGGATCAGTATTGGGTCCAGTTTTGTTCGATATCTTCATCAGTGACCTGGATGAGGGGACAGAATGCACCCTCAGCAAGTTCACTGACGATATAAAACTGAGAAGGGTGGCTGACACACAGGAAGGCTGTGCTGCTGTCCAACGACATCTGGACAGGCTTGAGAGCTGGGCAAAAGTGAACCTCATGAAGTTCAATAAGGACAAGTGTGGAGTCCTGCATCTGGGGAGGAATAACACCAGGCACCAGTACAGATTAGGGGACATTCTGCTGAGAAGCAGCCCCATGGAGAAAGACCTTGGAGTTCTACTGGACAGTGAGTTGTCCATGGGACAGCAATGTGCCCTTGTGGCCAAGAGGGCCAAGGGGATCCTGGGGTGCATTAAGAAAAGTGTGTCCAGCAGGTCTAGGGAGGTTCTCCTCCCCCTCTACTCAAGAGAGACAGGGACCTACTAGAGAAAGTCCAAAGGAGACCTATGAGGATGATTAAGGGACTTGAACATCTCTCCTATGAAGAGAGACTGAGAGAACTGGGGCTGTTTAGCCTTGAAAGGAGATGGCTGAGAGGGGACCTTATTAATGTATATAAACATCTGAGGGGTGGGTGTCAAGAGGAAGGAGACAATCTCTTCTCAGCGGTGCCCAGCATTAGAACAAGAAATAATGGGTTTAAGTTAGAATATAGAAAGTTCTACCACAGCATGAGGAGAAACTTCTTTATTGTGAGGGTGATGGAGCACTGGCACAGGCTGCCCAGAGAGGTTGTGGAGTCTCCTTCTCTGGAGACTTTCAAAACGCATCTGGATGTGTTCCTATGTGGCCTGCCCTAGGGGATCCTGCTCTGGTAGGGGGGTTGGACTAAATGATTTCTAGAGGACCCTTCCAACCCTTAACATTCTATGATTCTATGATTATCAATAGAACTGAATGAGAAGCCTTATTCTCTGTCTGCAGGAGTCACAAGATCTGAAAAACATTTGTTTTGTTGGTCCTGTGTTTCCTGAATGCATGATGCCCTTAGAAGTCACTGCCAGACTGCTACAAGGTGCCAGGCCAAGTACATTTGATTTGGAAAAGATAATTAATTAAAATACAAGATCTTTGTGACAGCAATTATCCTTCCAGTGTGTCTGCGTGATAACTAAAATAATGTGAGCTAGATCAAGGGAAAATAGTGGTAAGAGAATTATTGAGGAAGATCTCTATTCTATTCTATTCTATTCTATTCTATTCTATTCTATTCTATTCTATTCTATCCTATTTTATTGTTTTCTCTGTTTTTCCGTTTAGCTCAAATTCCTCTCCAGTTTCCCAAAAGGTTGAGAGAGATGGTGCTAGACTGGCAAAGAGAAGGCTGAGAGGAGACCTTATCAATGTCTATAAATATCTGAACGGTGGGTGCAGTGGGGATGGAGCCAGACTCTTTTCAGTAGCGCCCAATGATAGGACAAGGGGCAATGGGCACAAGCTGGAACACAGGAAGTTCCATTTAAATATGAGGAAGAACTTCTTTACTGTGAGCGTGACAGAGTACTGGAACAGGCTACTCAGGGAGGTTGTGGAGTCTCTGTCTTTAGAGACTTTCAAAACCTGTCTGGACGTGTTCCTGTGTGATGTGTTTCCGTGTGATCCTGCTTTAGCTGGGGTATTGCACTAGATGATCTTTCCAACTCCAACAATTCTGTGAGTCTGTGGAAAGGCAAAGTGAAGTCTCTCTCATATGAAGTATGTATTGTTCCATCATAAAGCTCCAGCTCATAAAACTCCATAAAGCTCCAGCTCATTTTCAAATGACTTGGTGTGATAAGCTGAACTGAAAAAAAAAGACAGTTCTTTTTCAGCCACAACCTTTGTTCATAAAGAAATTGAGTTGCATCATCTGAAACTTGAGTATAAACCGGAATTGATGGGTTGGGGAGTATGAGAAGGAATAGTTTAGCTTTGTTTTGAAAAACGTGCTTGTGAATAGAAGAGTTTATATAGGTATGAACATATTCCTTTTCTAGGAGTATAAACCACAATATTTTTTTCTATAAAGTTGTCAGAACTATAGTTTTCCCACTAAATTCAGTGATTATATATCATATGACAAATAATAAGAGTTCATTTCATGGATACGAATCCAGTTCAAAGCTACCTAGCCCCTGCAGTGGTAAGACTGCCAGATGACCAGCAGAGCTATGAAAACTACCATACTTGAGAATTTTCCATTATTAATTTGTCCTGAGACAGCTGGATGAAAGCTACTGATGCAGCATCCCCCCTGCTCCACCTGGGCTGGTTTCAAGCTTTCCCTAGCCAAAAACCTAGTACTTTTTGTTAGATCATGTCTAGACATAGTTCCGACCATGCCCAGTCCCTGCAGACAGGTACAGATCCCAGTTCTCAGGCCCAGATGTCCATATCCCAGCTTCTCATCCACGTGGGTGTGCCCCCACCTATACCCCTCATCCTCCCACATGCCCTGCTTTTCTTGTAGAGGAAACCCAGGCGCCTGCCCTGAACATGAACCATGTAGCTTCCACCAGCTGCTGAACATGCCTTAATGAGAGGCCAGGACTCTGGGGGCAGCTGATGTGGTCAAGGTCAAGGTTAGTAAATCAGATTGATGAGATGCAAGGAAAAGCAAGCCAAGCTGATTCAGTTGTCTGAACACTGGTACCTAGTGTCATTTTCAATTACTTAACAGCACTGAAGACACACTGAGGGATTTGAGGCTGTTTAGCCTGGAGAAAAGGAGATTGAGGAAAGACCTTATCACTCTCTACAACTACCTGAAAGGAGGTTGTAGTGAGGTGGGGATTGGTCTCTTCTCCCTAGTGGCAGGTGATAGGATGAGAGGAAATGTATTTAAATTGCTCCAGGAAAGATTCAGGTTGGATATTAGGAAGAATTTCTCTACTGAGAGGCTTGTCAGCCATTGGAACAGGCTGTCCAGGGAGGTGGTTGAGTCGCCATCCCTGGAGGTGTTTAAGAGATGGGTAGATGTGCTGAGATACAGGGTTTAGTGGTGTTGGTAGGGCTAGGAAAAGGTTGGACTCAATGATCTTGAAGGTCTCTTTCAACCAAAACTGTTCTATGATGCTAAGATTCTATAAGCTATGGATGATCCATGCGCCTAAAGAAAGGCAGATGGAATCCAAGCAGCATACATTAAGGCCTCTGACATGCTGCTGAAAACCCTAACTCAGTCATATCATAAATGGAAGAAGGTTAAATGCCACCTTTTTTTTTAAAGACTAGCTAAAATGTTTGCAAAATGGACAGCGAGTGCAGAAGACACATCTGAAGTAGATTATCTCCTCTAGATTGAGTTGACTTCTATTGCTTACTTTTGGTTCCTCCAAAAACATACCACAAATTCATCAGTAAATTTTTTCTCCCATACCTTGCCATAACTAATGCATACCTACCATGCAGCACATACACTTCTTTTTTTTTCCCCATTTAGTAAGTCCACAAACATCTACTGGTCTCTCAGTGGCTCTGTAGACCAGCAAAGTTAAGGCATACCAGTTCTTTATATTCAGCTCTGCACACACAAAAAGCAAAGCGGCCAGCACCACATGTCCTCCTTTTCAGTCAAAATGACTAAGCATCAATGCCCAGCTTAGATGTTGTAAGGTATGTGTAAAGTACAGCACCTATGATGAGTAAAATTCAAATTCTTCAATAAGGCAGCCTTATAATTTCTCAGTATTGTGAACATGAATAGGGTTAAATTCACAAATCATCCCCTGGAGCTTTCTGCTACTCCACTGAAATAAAGAGATCAACAATTGTATTAGCTGTCAATTACCTGCACTAAATCAGATCAATCAAATGTTACTAATCAGAGCATAATGGGGTCTGGCACAAAGTGCACAGTGAGGTTACAGACATTTAACATTAGGCTTCTCCTGCCTGACTCAGGCATCTGCTTTTCTTCTTTCAACTGTCAGAGCACGAGGGCTTCAGTTCAGCCATTGTTGTTGACCCTTTATGCCTCAGGAGTGTGTAAGGCCTTAGTAAATTGTATATATACGTTTAAACTAAGATTTGAAATGACTGAATCTCATCCTGAGGATACATTGCAGATGTTTAGAAGAGAGTGCCATTTATTTTAAAGTTAATTAACTGTGTCTCAGCTTTTTTCAACATAAGAGTTCAAAAACTTATAAAATACATACTGTTTGCCTTATTAATGAAAATGTTTTATTAGATATGTTTTCTACCTGAAATACATGCAGAGAGGTAAACAGCAGAATTCTCTAGGTGTAGTAAATGCTTCAAAATTACAAGCCATTGACACACAACCTTGAAATTTTTGCTAATGGCTTAAAGATGAGAAAATTAAAGCCAAGGAGTTAACAATATCAACAGAATGAGATCTAAGTATCAATATAAAGCAAAAGGTTAAATCCAAGTCCAAATACCTCACGGCAAGAATCCTTGGTATTAGACCCAATCCAAATTTGGCCCAACAGCCTCAGCAGATTCATAACTGAGCATCTGGAGCCCCATGTCATCTACATGATTTCATTAGTCCCTTCCAGCATTGGATGCAATGTGAAAGCTCACATCCCCACATGAGGCCACACATAGGAATTCAATCTTTATTTGCTTCTCCAAACTGGGTCTAACATTATGGCTGTGAGTATAGGCTGAAGCTAGAGACAAATAGACATTTTCCACCCACTTCACAGATCTATTACTTCTTTCTGGCATAGGAGAAGCAGGACAGACACAATGATGGCACACAGCTGTTAGGAGATTGTGAGTTGCCAACACAGCAGCATGAAAGCTGGAGAAGACTCAAATAGCGACAAAAGACATCTTCCACCTGTGCCAGACTCACATCTGTTTCCACCACTTCTAATGAATTTAGAGTTTCGTTTACTGTTTTGAGGTGAGATCTTCATCACAGGAATGTGTGTAGCAGAAGTACCTGTAAGGATCACAGGACTTCATCTGAGAGATGGCAATGAAGAAGAGAAGGTATAGAGGTATTGCCATAGTGTTCAAGCAAAGTGTCCATGAGACTGTATGAGATAAGGTGTTAAATGAGCTCCAGTTGACAATTTACTCTTCTAAAATTGTGACTATCCTCTGTGAAAGTTCATGTCTATCGGGCCAAGCACATTGACTGCATACTGAATGTATGTATTTTTTTCCGATCACAAATACAAACACCTGCGCAACTGTTAGCCAGGTTCATGTAGCATGGCTAGAAATTGTGAGGGTATAAAACTTTAAAATTCTGTGGCCAGTTCATAAGCTTCTGTAGGCTGCAGTTCTCCCTCTGAGAGACATCAGGCATTTAACTGCTAGGAGTCAAATCCAAGGAAAACGAATTCTCAGTGGAAGCTGATATGATGCAGGTTGATGCTTTTATTTGCATGTTTCAGCGGTGGACAATATACTTACGCCCTCGGAGTAGAGTCATTTCACATCATGTCAAGCCATTTTACTTGACTATCTGGCCAGAAAATATTGAGACCATTTTTTCCTACAAATAGGATTGGAAGAGTAAAATGGGTTCTATATTTATTTCACAATACAAAATCTACTCACCAACACTGTAAGAATGTAAAGACAGCTCATGAATTGCCATAAATAAAAATTAAGTGGCATAAAGAACTAATGCATTTGCATTTTGGGTCTATAGTGGACTTCCAAATCTCTTTGCTTAATCTTTACTAGAAGGGAAGGAAGGAGGAAAAAAAAAACTATCACTCTGTTTCACTGACTGAACATGGTGTAATATGACATGTTTTGGCATAAACCATGACATCTGTCCTGGTTTATAGTTATTCTCCTATGTGTTTATTACAGTACAATTTGAGTTTCTTTCATTCAGACAGAAAGGGGAGCATAAGACTAAGCACTGCAGTGTATTTTCCTCATGAGTTCTCCAAGAGCAGAAAAGAGGAAAAGAGCCAGAAACAGGAAAGTTTTGTACCCTTGTAATCCAGGTTTTATTTGGTTTGGTGTTTGAGTTTTCTGAGGGGGTGTTTATTTTCACATTCTATTAGGTTATTCTTTAAAATACATAGTCACATGTATTTATCTTAGAAAAAGGTAGTTTGAAAGAGAAAAATATGCTGAGATTTGCAATGGTCCCTAGTTCCCAAGTGACTTCTTTCCCAATCCTCGGACTTTGCCAGGAAAACTTCATGAGTACTGCATTGTGCAGGGGAGAAAATAATCAACCTAGAGAGATTTAGGACAGCTTTCAGATATCCCTGGTCTAAATCACTGAATATTTTGATGAGCTCTTGAAACTGATGAAAAGCACCATAGGAAGCCAGAGTTTGCCTGAAAGACAAGTTTGATGTTGCCACATGTATAACTGAGAAGATATGTGGTAGTAAACTGCATTATTTCAAACATCCTAAGAGCTAGAAGACTCATGCCCAGCTAAGTTACATTACCTTAGTGAATACAAAATACTATGAAGGCATTATGATTAACTACCTTGACATTCAACTACCTTACCATTATTACATTATGTAACAAATATGTCTGATGCAGAGAGATTTTTCCTTTCTTTAACAGTTGGTCTATGGATTGCTATCAAATATCAAATTCCCCTAGTTATATTTTTTCAGCATTAGGAGTTTTAGTCTTCTATCTTTGCATGGATGAAATTTTGGCTCTTTCATCTTGATTTTTTTTTTTTTTACTATCTGTTATAGTTGATAGAATGACCCACGTTAAAATGACAGAAGGATCCATGGCTATTTCTAAACTACTGGTTAAACACGAGCCAGCAGTGTGCCCAGGTGGCCCAGAAGGCCGCCGGCATCCTGGCTTGTATCAGGAACAGTGTGGCCAGCAGGAGTAGGGAGGTAATTCTGCCCCTGTGCTCAGCACTGGGGAGGCCTCACCTTGAGCCCTGTGTGCAGGTCTGGGCCCCTCACTGCAAGAAAGACATGGAGGGGCTGGAGCAGGTCCAGAGGAGAGCAACGAGGCTGGGGAAGGGACTGGAGGGAAAGTCCTGTGAGGAGAAGCTGAGGGAGCTGAGGGTGTTTAGATTGGATGAGACTCAGGGGGGACCTTCTCACTCTCTGCAACTACCTGAAGGGAGGTTGTAGTCAGGTGGGGGTCGGGCTCTTCTCCAGGGCAACCAGTGACAGGATGAGGGATTGTGGCCTGAAGCTGCATCAGGGAAGGTTTAGGTTGGATCTCAGGAAACACTTCCTCACGGACGGTGGTCAGATATTGGAATGCACTGCCCAGGGAAGTGGTGGAGTCACTGTCCCTGGAGGTGTTTAAGGACAGGCTGGATGTGGCACTTAGTGCCATGGTCTGGCCAATGTGATGGTGTTGGGACATAGGCTGGACTTGATGATCTCAGAGGTCTTTTCCATCCTCAACAATTCTGTGATTCTGTGATACAGACAAATTGACCAACCGATGTGATTCTTTAAGTTGTCTTGGCCTCCCATTCATCCCTGACTTGTTTTTCCTCAGTTTCAGCCTGCTGAGTGCACCAACAGGATCTGCAGCATTTTCGCTCCTCCAAGTTTGGCTGTGGGTGCTGAAGACCAGGCTGTGTGAGAGAGCGATAGCCAGCAGAGGGCTCACTGTGATTCTGTCTCTGGCTCGGGAGCTGCATTTGGGCTCAGTCCTGGCCCACAGCCTTGGTCTGAGCTGCGTTGTAGGGATGCTACACTCACCTTCTGACTTGCCTTCCCAGCTTGACTTCAGACCAAATCCATCACTACAACCTTGTCTAGTAAGCAAGGCCATTGGCTGTCCTGGTTACCCCCCAGACCTGCTCTGCTCTTCTTGTTGGGATATCACAGAACAGGGCTCTTGTCCAAGCGCCTCTACCCTTCACTCCTGGCTCACTTTCCCTTGCAGAGCGGCCATGCAACCACTGCTCCCTGATAGGCCTTGAAAATGTTGAAAGAGAAAAAATAACACAAGTACAAATCAGATGTTGCAGTGGCAGGTCTCTTCTGCTACTCAGAATATACATCCCTCAAGGAATTATTTTAGTACACTACACTGTATATTATTTCTGCTTCAGGCAAGATACTTTGTCGTCAGTACTGCTGAAAGCTTCTAAGAGGCCTGACAGATTAGCATAAATATCTGTCCACTGCTCATTGCTAGAAAAATTTATCCTAATCATAATGTAAAAAATATGGAATAAATTCCATGACCCAAACTGATGACGTAATATAAATAATTAATATCATGTGGACATGTAGATGGTGTTTAGCCAACTACTCAATAAATCTACTGAAGAATAAAGGATGTTACAAGAATTGTCAGATGACTAGAGCTTATATAACAAAGATAGGTTTCCATAGTGTTTTTTTGGCAATTCCTAGTCTTGACACTTTTTAAGCTTTCATAGAATCATAGAATGGCCTGGGTTGGAAGGGACCTTAGAGATGATCTAATCCAACCTCTCTGCCATGGGCAGGGATGCCTCTCAACTACACTAAGTTACTCAAGGCCTCATCCACCCTGGCCTTGAACACCTCAAAGGAGGGGGCATCCACAACTTTTCTGGAAGCTTTCGGCAGGGGAACCTTACTAATAGAAGAGCTTTTGAAGGAGATTATATACAAAGTTAAAGGAACACCTCTTGATAAATAATCATAAATTCAAGACCCTTCCTCTTGATATGGAATCTTATCCAAGTGAAGAGTTCCACAATAGTATGAAAATCCATTGTAAAACCAAGAGAATTGTCCTTCTTTTCTGGCAATGTATGTGTAATCCAGGTGGACTATAGCAGATGCCAAACAAGACTTAAATATCCTAAGCGCCTCAAGAATCAATCCAAACATATACAGTTTATCACATATTCTAAGCAAGGAAGAAAGGACTACTTTCAAATACATTATCTCGAAGTCCAAAGCTCCATACTCCACAGTACATCATGAAAAAGTGAGAAGCTGGGGCAGTCGGTCTTTTTTTTGATAGCAAGTTTCCATTCGTATTCTTAGTAGCACAGAAGCAGAATAAAACATTGCTGTAGGGGAATAAAAAAAAACAGAGGGAAAAATCACATGAAAATATTCCCACTCACATTAGCTTGGATGTCTAGACAGAAAATGTGATAAGTTATCAGCAGCACATTAAGTTAACACATGGCCTTTAAAGATTCATGTGCAAGCAATGAACTTGTTTTATATTTGTCCCTGGCACTACTTACTACCATTCTAAGCCAATAGCTGTAGATGTCAGGTTTGCAAATATCTTTAGCATTTTTATTTTACTTTTATTGCTTGTCTGCTTTGTACCCTGCTTCTCCCTTTGGGAATTCTTTAGGCCTGTGGAAACTGAGAACTTTCTTTATGAATTCTTGCCTTTATTCTGAACCACATATAATTTAAGAAGCTATAGACTATACATTTCAGGTTAGATTTAGTGGAGAATGTACAGCTTCTAAATATCTGAAATAACACAAAGCTTGTCTATTGGGGTTGGAGATTTTCTGTTGGAAAACTAATAATTGACAGAATTTATGTATCGTAACTTCCCTGGGTGCAGAAGAGATAAACAAGGAAAAAAATTACCCAGTGGAATTTTATGTGTAAATGAGATAGAGTATGCTGAGCTGAAAATAGTGTCATACTGATATCAGGTGATACAGGCTCTTTCCGTCACATGAACACACATGCATATGGCTATGTGAAAAGGAAGTAGGTCCTTTATAATAAAGCTAAAACTTTACATAAAAATACACAGAAAATATTAGGCATAAAGGATACACATTACTTGCTGCAGCTATCCCTTAAATATATATGAAACTATTATTTTCCTCCTTGTTGTGAGAATAAATAAAAAGCCTTTAAATAGAAGCACATACTGGTAGAGTTTCAGAAAAAGCAGATCACAGCACTTGCTCACATGATGAAAGGAAACTGAAAAAGGAAGCGCATAAACTAAAGCTCCTGTTCATATCGATGACTGTGCCTGAGGTGTGGCACAGGACATCAAAGCTTCTGCTTTCGAATTTCTTTGACCTGAAGACAAGATACTTAAACCTTTCCACAGGGACTTACATACATTCCTTCATTTTCAAGGAAGCTGAAATGTGGCTGCTCATTTAAAGACTTAATTGAATTGTCAGCACCCAAACAGGTTCTGTGTTTCCCCTTATTTCATTTACTCACACAATAAATGTCCAAAGCACATTTAAATGACTAAGAAAATCAAAGTTTTATTTTAAGCGAAGAATATAAAGTTTTATTATTACAGATCCTGTGTATTTTCTAAGGCTTTATAGTAGACTTATCTTAATGGTGTTTCACATGTCCTAAGCAAAGTGGTAATCCAGATGCCTCAGTAAAAGGTTAACTGCTTTTGGATTCACTGTTACTGTCTGGCTATGTCCCAATGTAGTTTATGTAATACCAAAGGAGTCAGGCAGTAACTTCATAATTAGGAGTCAAAATTCTTAGTCAGAGCTCCATGTTTTACCGGAAAATGGAGGTTTCAGTTCCTAAGAACTGGAATCTGGATTGATTGTGACATCTAACTAACAATTACCAGTTCTCATCTAAATAGTTCACTCCCACCTTCCTTCCCCACCTCATCCTCTCCTCTGTTGCCTGAATTAGTCATACAGTCAGACTGATGTCTTATCACCACAAGCAAGCAAAATTTTTATCTGTAAAAAAGAACAATTGAAATTACGAGGGCTGATAATGTTTCCTCTGCTCCCCCTCCCACAGTTTATCTGTGCATATAAATATTTAAAGAATGTAGACACATACTGGGATTATTTTCAAGGTCATAGAATGCAAAAGAAATCATGCAAAAAGATAAATACATACTAAGGATGATACATTAATTTTTAAAAGTCTAGAAAATCATCAAACCTCACTGTTACCCACTGATAAATATTTTGCAGTATACTTCCTGTCATAGAAAAGTCAAAATTTTATATCTATAAGCCACAACCATTTTATAGTTACACTTTATTTAACCTGGATTTAGTCAAAATTAGAGCACAACTACTTGCTGCAAATGTCCCTTAAATTTATGTGAAACTAATATATACTTTCTCTGTTGAGAGAACACACATACATCCTTCAAACAGAAATACATACTGCTAGACTGTCAAAAAAAGCAGATCACAGCACATATACAGCCTTTGCTCACATGACAAAAGCAAACTGGAAATGAAAGCACATAAATTGAAGCTCCTGTTCATATAAATCCCTTTTACGTTTTATATTGCTCCCACTGCACGATAGACATATACACAACTGCCTCTTTAACACCACTTTTCCCACAAAAGTGGGTTAGCACCTCCCAGTGGGCCTTCTGAGGATGATCTAAACAGGGTGACATTGTCTGCAGTGGGCCATATCCGAAGCCAAATCGTTCTACTCTGTCCACATCTGGAAGTTGAGTATTTGGAAGGCATCCTGCCATTAGGGCATAAACCCAGGTCAAATTTTGATGGTGAAAGTTCTCACATGTGAGTCAGCTTCACAGAGCAGGGACACTCCCAAACCCTGCACTTCTGCTTGTTCTGCAAATAGGCTAACATCTCTTAAGAACTACTCAGTCACATATTGTCTTTGCATAATCACATGCAGATGTTCAGTAGTTTGTTATGACTTGTATTGTCATAGTTACTAGAAGTCCCAGGCAACGTGAAGGTCTTCTCATGGTAGATGACACACTAAAATGCACTATGAGTCAAAATCCTTGCTCTGAAGAGTTAAATTAGGATTGAAATGATCTGATTCCTGAATGGAGCCATCACAAAACTGGGTTGTTGATGAAATTTCCACCAGAGAAGCCCACCTTGACTTCAGCTGAAGGAAAAAAACAGTGTTAAACCCCTTACAAATCACCCTCTGAACTGCTCCAGGAGAGACTGTGGTATTAAGGCAAACACTTACTTCACTTCAGATCATGACATGGCAATTTTGCCACTTCACCTGTTGATAAATAGCAAGTTCAGCTGTCATCATATGACAGAGGGTAAAAGGAGAGGAAAGGCAACCTTACTAGCCATCTCTCCTCTCCTTTCCTCATTAAAGGAGGCTTAAAGAAGAATAGACTGACAAGCAGTGGTGGGGAAGGTGATTTTCCTTCAGACCCACAATGACTTCAAATATTTTGAACCCACGTTTTCACAGTGACATCTCAGCTTTGTAGAAGAGAATCATCCTAGAGTATATGATGTCCCTGCTTACTGCAAGGGGGGTTGGACTAGATAACCTTTAAAGGTCCCTTCCAACCTAACTCTTTCTATGATTCTATATGGCATACTCACAAATTAGTTGATGGAAATCTAAGTTCTGCTCTGGTCACTATTATAAATAATATTAGGACATGGTGTGCATTGTTTTAAAATACTGAGTATACTTGTATTGGCTTTGGCTGGATAGTTCATTTTCTTCATAGTAGCTGGTATGGAGCTATGTTTTGTGCTTCTGAAAACAGAGCAGAGCTTACAGAGAGTCAAGGTGTCCTTTGCTCCTAACACCCCCCCACCAGCAAGTAGGCTGGGGGTGCAGAAGAAGTTGGGAGGGGACACGACTGGCACAGCTGATAAGGGACAATGTTTTTAAACTGGAGCAGGGTAGGTTGAGATTAGGCATTAGGAAAACGTTCTTCACTATGAGGGTGGTGAGACACTGGAACAAGTTGCCCCGGGAAGTTGTGGATGCCTTATCCCTGAAAGTGTTCAAGGACAGGACGGATGACGCTTTGAGCAATCTGGTCACGTGGTGTCCTGGGAATTGTCCCTGCCCATGGCAGGGGGTTGTAACTACATGAGCTTTAAGGTCCCTTCCAACTCGAATCATTCTACAATTTTATGATCTGAACACAAGGGGTTAAGGATGCAGGTGTCCTCTTAGCTCTTGTGAAGACATTGGGGGTGGAGATCTGTAAGGCTAGGATGGAGAAGCAGTCAAAGGAGGGAGTCTTGTAGTGCCAGTACAGGACTCTTTTTGACTAAAGAGTGTGGGCGTAAGCAAATGAATGACTTCAATACAGTCTTGAAGGCAGATAAACTACTTTAACACAGAATTGTGGAGGCCACAGGGACCAGACCTTTTGTCTCATTATCCCTAACATACATATCAGAGTGCACCTCTGACTATGTTAATGAGCTTAACGAAGTACATTCTAAACATATATGACTATAGTACTTGACTCTCCACCCAAATCATGTTAAACATCACCCCAGGAAGGGTGACAGATAAGGTTTGGAGATAAAGAATATTGAGGGAACATATTCCTGCGAGAAGACCCAGAGAAGGCAATCAATGGGCTATGGTACTTCTCCTTCACCCAAGGCAGCGATGCCTTCTTGATAAGAATTACGCTTTCACTTTTGGTAAGAAATACCCAGGACAGTATTTTGCTAGCATTATGATCATATATAGCTCTACTGCAGTGACTGTATTTATCAATGGCAATCCCAAATTTGTTGTATCTGTTGCTTTAATAAACAACCTATTCTTTACTGCCTTGCAAATGGTCTCAGTGTAAGTCCTTGATGGGGGTCTAAAAACAGGCAAGTACCTACCTCTCCTAAGTGGCTAAGTTAAGTGGTTAAGTTAATTGACACTGACCAAAGAGATATTCCATACCATATGATGTCATGCTCATCATATAAAGCTGGGGAAATAAGGAAGGGGGGAACACTCAAAGTGATGGCATTTGTCTTCCCAAGTAACTGTTACACACTGATAGAGTCCTGCTTTCCTGGCGTTGGCTGAACACAGGCCTGCTGACGGGAGGTAGTGCATAAATGCTTGATTTTGCTTTGTTTGCATGTTAAAGTTTTGATTTAACTATTAAACTGTCTTTATCTCAACCCATGAGTTTTCTCACTTTTCTGATTCTTTCCTTCATCCCACTGAGGGTGGAGGATTGAGCAGAAGGCTGTGGGGGGCTGAGCTGCCTATTAGTGTACACCACAAAATACTGTAACTACAGTCTTCAGTTCAATGTTATATTGCCCTTTCTCCAGAAAACTAAACAAAAAAACTCAGACAAACTAAACAAGAGTGGTAGGATTGAAAATTGATACGGTAAACAAAGTCCTGTGTCTCAGGAAGGAGTATCACTGTGATTACAATAGTTTAAAAGTGGGTTGTTTTTTTTCCCTAAATGTTGAAAACATTAGAAAAATTAGTTTGTATTAGGAGAAATACAAAGTCCTACACCTATGGTGCAATAATCCCAGGCAAAAGTACATGCTGGAGACCATCCAGGTGAAAAGCAGCTATGCAGAAAATGACCTGAGGGTCCTGGTGAACACCATGTTGAACATTAGCCAGCAACGTGCCCTTGCTGCAAAGAAGGTCAACGTTATCCTGTGATGCATTAGGCAAAGTATAGCCAGTAGGCTCAGAGAAGCGATCCTTCCCCTCTGTTCAGCACTGCTGAGACCACACCTGGAGTACTGTGTCCCATTCTGGGCTCCTCAGTACAACTGAGACATGAGCATACTAGAAAGAGTCCAACAAAAGAACATGAAGATGATGAAAGGTCTGGAGCATCTGTCCTATGGTGAGAGGCTGAGAAATCTGGAACTTTTCAGGGTTCAGAGAAGTAGGCTCAGCAGGATCTTATCCACGTGTATAAACACCTGAAGGAAGAGTTTAAAGGGCATGGAACCAAGCTCTTGAGTAGTGCCCAGTGACAGGACATGAGACAATAGGCACAAACTGAAACACAGGAGGTGTCATCTGAACATCAGGAAACACTTTTTCTACTGTGAGAGTGACGAAACACTGGCACAGCTTGCCCAGGGAGGTTGTGAATTCCCCTCACCTTCAGAGATATTCAAAACCCAACTGGCCACAATCCTGAGCATTTGGGTCTAGATGCCCCTGCTTGAGCCATGGGGTTGGACTAGATGATCTCCAGAGGTCCCTTCCAGCCTCACTCATTCTGTGCTTCTGAGAAAATAAGTAGTTATATCAATATTCACAAGTGCATGCTCCTCTGTAACTTATTTCATCTTTTCTTACTTCATATTTTATAAAGTAGTTGTAAAGAACGAAATGCAGAAGAGACATCACATCATGCTATCACACAGCTTATCCCACAGATACCTAAAAACTTTGGGTTTTGTTGTTCATACATTTTTAGACAGGATAAGACAAGAATTCCTCCTACTTAACTATATTTCCCCAGGTAACTGAGTAAATTAGTTGCCTGGACGCCTGCTACAGGTGGTATGGTTCATTCCATGCACTGTTAACCATGGTTAAACGGGAGGTTTTGTGCAACAGAAACCTGAACTGCCACCAGAAGGGATGTTTCCACATTCTTCCTGCTCCTGCATCCCTCCATGGAAACAGGCAGTATGCTGAACCCTGACCTTGCTCATTCCAGCAGCTTCTAAAAGAGACTCAAAAGGATGAATGAGACTAATGGGGCGTGAGGGGACACCTCCTTCAGCAGCAACCCAGAGGCACATTAACTTAAAGTGTGCCTACGACTGTGACCTCAGTCTGCTTCTCTCCTCTAGGTGTAAAGAAAGTTTAAGAAAATAGCTCAGACTAGGCTATCTGCTAGATAGAAATTAATCTCTCCTGCTGTAATTAAATGGATTTCATATTAAGCCTGAACAACTCAGTTGTGTCCCATCCAGTGGAAAAAACTGACAATCTTCAGAGGTTCAAAATTGAGCTTTGTGTATCTGCATGCCGTTCTCCGTGATGAAAATATATGCACAAAAGAAAGGCAGAATTTTATTTTTGCTACTTTGACTAGACACCTTTAGGTCAATTGCTGGTATTTTAAGTTTATTGACAGTATGAATCAAAACTCCTGTTACTGGGATCTACATAGTGCTATATCCAAATAAATGTGAATGTGAACAATAAATCTTCAGAAAGTACCTGCCTAAAAGTTCCACTCAGGCACAGAAAAATGCATTCATGCATAGCAAGATAATAACAAAGAATGTGCTAATTATCAAGAATTATACTAAAACAGAAACACACTTTCTTTGTAATAATAATGTGATTCACAAAAACTCTCCCAGAAGGAATGAGATCAGATCGCAGTTATTTTACTATGGTCATTTTTCATCTGTTCATTAATCTAATTGCTTCATTGTTTACAATTACATTTACCTTAAGGATTTGCATATTTAACTCATTGGACACCTGTCTGTTGCTTTCAGTCTAGCTTGTCTGACACAATCATATAAGTGTTCCCATATGTCAATGACTTCATTCTAGTAAACACAGAAAAGGGACGAGGGTGCCAATGAATATTGCTAAGCTTCTTCCATAACTGAATCACCATGGCACAAAAAAAATCAAATACTATAAAAGAATGACTAGGAATCAGTCATGAGAAACAGCTGCATAGTTCCCCAAAATGGATTAAAGCAACACAGCCAACGTTGGAACATCTGGGGCTATGACTCAAAGGAGAAACAGACTGTGAATATTCAGGCTACTTCTCAGTCTTTGCTTTCGGTGTTACACAGCAGTCCCCTGCCATCCTACTGCTCCAAGCAGTGACCTACTGACTGTTGCATGTCCAGAAATCCTAGAGAAGTGCCAGCTACATAGGTGTAAATCTATTATACATACACAGTCAGTCCAATGCAGGGGACACAGACAACTAAGCATCTCCAGGTTTTGAAAACTTTCTACCCAAAGTTCATTCCTGTTCAAACAACAGGCAAAAAGAGAGCTTAAAACAATTCTTCCTAACACTTATGTGCCAGAAATATAAACAACTGTATTCACATAAGTGAAGAAAGCCACAGAAGCTATGCGATAGCTTTGTGAATAATATAATCACTGATTCATTACAATATTTGGCCATGTTCTCAGTGCATGTAAGCCACTACAGACTTTAGTATCATCAGCTTACTCCAGTTTTCCTTATCAAATGGTGTACCAGATATGACTATCAGAAACAGAAACTAGACATGGGTTCCATCTCACCTAACTTTAGATCTACATGCAGAAGTATTATCACTATGGTTAAAAAACAGCATGGCTTATCTGCTCTATCTTTGGTAACACTCCAAGAAGAGATTAACCACTCGAACCCATGTAGGATTGATGTTTCATACCATTGAGAAGAGATTTATCTCACTGTCTTTCAAGTAAAGAAAAATTTACAGACCTTAAATGAACAGCAAGGCCCCCCTAGCAGTCACTGGGGAAAGACAGGAATCTTCAGAGGATGAGCCCATCATGATACTGACATCTAAGATAAGAAAAATGACAGGTCATGTGAAGAGGGTCCCTTCGGAGAGCCGGCCAAGTTAACGATCATCACACCAATATGGCTACAGATCGTCCTCCCTTTATTGCTCCGGACAGCTCAATATGTACAGTTCAGCAGTGTCCCCGCGCCTGCCCCTTCACAGAGTTGGTCGGTTACAGGTTTACACGCGCCAGCGTTTTATTGGGCAGTGCCATTCCACTATGCAGGCGGCTATCACCCCCTCTTCTCCCCCCGGGGCCAGCACCTCCCGCCAAGCATCTCGCAAAGCTCTCACAAAACAGATAAAACCTCCTCCTCCCTGTGTTCCAAGGCAGCTTCAAGGACAGAGCCTCTGTTTAGGCCTAAGCTGGGTTGTCCACACTTTTAAAGTTATACCGCACCTCTGCTCCACAAGAAATTCCTCTACATATCCCCCTTTTTCTTTTTGGACAACCCAGGCTTCATCCGCTAGCTTGCTTATCATTTTCTTGATTATATTTATCAAACAACTAAACATAAGTAAGCCTATAACAATTAAAACTGCAATAACCAAAAATGTCTTAACTAAACTCTTAATTCATCCTGTCAAAGTTCTCACACCCATCACCCTAAATCGTACTTTGATCCTTAATCGCACACTTCTAACAAAGCAAAAGGCAGCTGGTTTCCCTGCCTTGCTTTTAGCTAAAGAAAGATCACTCTGCTGGTTAGTACATAAACCTTAACACCTACTATGTGGCTTTGATTACACAACCAATATAAGCTTCATTGTTAGTCACACAAAGAGGATACATATTAATACAACAGGTAACATTGAGAACAGTCACATTTTCCCATAATTGCTCTGCCATCAGCCATAAGCATCTTCTGCCAGTCCAATCCATATCGTCGTTGGTAATCAGTACCTCAGGGTCCCATCACGTCACTGGGCGAAACAAAGGGATTCAACAGGCAGGCCCAGTGCATGGTCGTGTTGCTGCTGCGCTGCTGAAGTGACAGGATGCTGCACAGCCGCATCATGCAGGATCATGCGGTTCCCAGGTCCCTTGTCCGTTATTAATAATAACAGGACACGCAATCGAACTGGCTGCTTCCCAATCTCCCTCTGTTATAGCGTCTCTGATGACACCGCTCCATCGCTATTGCAAAGGATCCTTTATGGTTCAAGCTTGAAAATCAGGCTTGAGTGAGGGAGCTGATGGTAATGGGGGAGCTGAACTGGTTTAAGGGTTTCTTCTATTTCTTGCTGTCTAGTTGATAATTCAGCGAGTTTGTTCAGCATCTCTTTCAGGGGTTCATCCTGATCTTCCTTCTTACCCCCCCTCCTTTTTTTTTTTTTTTTTTTTTTTTTTTCTTATTAGCTCAAGTATTACTTCGATCACGCTGTTATCACACAGGGAGAGCAGAATTTCCCAGGTCTGTTTTGATCATACTCTCCCGTTCACTCCCATGCACATCTGGTGTACAAGAAGCGTCTTATCTTCATTCTCACGGACAAGCTCTCAACATGAGCTGTACCTGGCTGGTCAGGGTCTCTTTTCATAATTAGCAAGCAAGAGTTATGCACTTGTTCAGAAAAGAGCTCAGCTCAAGGACAAAAGTCTTAATTCGGCAATGCAGTGCAGTTTCTCCTTTTTTTTTTTTTTTTTTTTTTTTTTTTCTTCCACCCAGTCGGGACGAGCAGGGAGTTTCTCCCTTTACCCTTTACCCTTTTCCTTTCCTGCCCTCCCCCCAACACTTCGATCGCTGCCGCAGCAACTTTCTTTTCTGCTTGCATGATTTCTAGAGTGCGTATTACAGTTTTCCAAACTGTTCCTAGTTCTTTCGCTTCCTTTCCTTCTTTTCCTCCCTCTAGAGTACAGTCCCACAAAAAGTCTCCTACTTCATGCCATTCCGTGGAACTAAAGATTAATGGCGGGTCGTTCATTTTCTCCCGTTTCCAAGCCCATGGGGCTAATAGGTCTCGCTCCTTTACTTTTCCTCCTCTCTTAGAGAGTATACTAAGGAGGCGAGTTGCCGCGTCCGTTTCCATCGCGGTCTTACCTTGGCAGGGGCTTGATCAGCTGCTCAAGCTCTGGTCTCCGGTGCCCTTTTGGTCACACTCGGAACTCTCCTGTCTCCAGCTCTCCGGCTCCCAAATCGGCTCACGTCCGATGCTTCGGAGTCTTCCCACATTTAAGCAATCCGCATTTAAGCGTCCATAGAGGGTCCCTGTTCGGGCGCCAGATGAAGAGGGTCCCTTCGGAGAGCCGGCCAAGTTAACGACCATCACACCAATATGGCTACAGATCGTCCTCCCTTTATTGCTCCGGACAGCTCAATATGTACAGTTCAGCAGTGTCCCCGCGCCTGCCCCTTCACAGAGTTGGTCGGTTACAGGTTTACACGCGCCGGCGTTTTATTGGGCAGTGCCATTCCACTATGCAAGCGGCTATCACCCCCTCTTCTCCCCCCGGGGCCAGCACCTCCCGCCAAGCATCTCGCAAAGCTCTCACAAAACAGATAAAACCTCCTCCTCCCTGTGTTCCAAGGCAGCTTCAAGGACAGAGCCTCTGTTTAGGCCTAAGCTGGGTTGTCCACACTTTTAAAGTTATACCGCACCTCTGCTCCACAAGAAATTCCTCTACAGTCATGGAATAAAGTCACAGCATTTCTTCATTTCATCATTCCTCCTAAGAGCGTAGCAGCCTAGAGTGGGAACAACATTTCATAAGTCAGATCAAAGAGAATATTATCTCACTACTTATATCAAAGGTGATCAGGTCTGTCTCTAAGTGTAAAGAGAAGATAAATATGAATACACAATTTATATAAGCAATGAAAAAGAACCAAATTTTACTAGGTTGAGAAGAATGGTTCCTTCTTTTTTTTTTGCTATATTGGACTGTTAAGCAATCCATGATAATCACATTCAGACAGTGTTAACTCCACCGTCCTGCACATCAGCCCTAGGGTTGCTATGAGAGTCCTCTTCCAAAACCTCTCAGTCTCAGCAATGCAAACTGAGCAGAAGCACCACCCCACCACAGTTTCCACACACAGGCCCAAGGAGGCCCAGTGCTTATTCTTCCCTTCACTCAAGAATCTGAGAATCTCTTAGAGAGTTTCTGAGATGTCAAAGGGTCAAAAAGTAGAAATAATGTTTAAATATATGTCTCTTGCTAAACTGATACAGGTTCATCCATTATCTGTGTGTCTCAGCTCCTGGAGAAAATAACAGAGAGATGGAAACAAGCTGCCTTAAATATAGGCCAGGAACTAGGAAAAAAAGTCTGATGATGTTACATAAAAATAATGACTTCCAGTACCTCGTGGCCACACCAGCCTCATCCTCAATCAAGCAAAGCAGCAGAAAATCCAGGACTCACACAGATTTTTCACTAAGACACAATCTATAGAGCGACAAGGAATATTTTCGCTTCTGTCGCTCACCAAAGGATTTCAGTTGCGTACAAGAAATCTGTGACACAGTGACTCACTCTGCAACCTCTGCCTTTATGTTACGCTACTTTGAGTCACTGAACCTACAGTCACGTGTGGCTACTGTGTGAACAGCCCATGCAGGTTGCTAAAGCCATCTCATTTAATGACAAAACTAAACATTGATACACCATCTCCATACAGACAGGTTCCCTACTTTCCTGTTTGCTTCTGCCAAGCACACTTCCACCAGTAGGAAATTAAGCCCCAAGTTTAATCCTATCTAACCTTTATTACTAGCTTTTGTGCTATTATTCTAGCAGTGAAAGTGTAGGCTGACTCATCCACATGAACATAGAAATATCTGTCCTTAAGAGTTTATACAAACTGTATTTCATTTCTCCATTTAATTTAGCTGAGTTATGCCAGCAAACCATTTTAGACGTGCAACTGTGAAGAAGGTGGAGGGAGAGGAAAATCACCAAAAGAAACATTTTCTTCCGAGAACAATCCATATTTGTTATATAAGCTCTTCATCTCAACATCTGGTTCGCCATGAAGGTTTACAGTCAGCAGATTTGTTGCAGATGGTCCTGGACACACAGGGGCTGGAGAGTTATGAGTACAGACATAACAACTCAATTCATTCCCTGTAAACCAGTGTGGCAAGCATGGAGATCTCCTCTGTCCAAATGACAACTTACAGATTGACTTCCCTGGTCACTTGTTACAACGTGTCTCTTGCCAATGGCATGAAAACTAGGTTAGAGCTTTAACTTCATTTTTATATTAATCATTTTGTTTTCATTAAAAACGACTTTCTTGAGATCATCCTGTGGCTGTTTTTCCCAGTTTTTCATAGCAACTTTCTTCACTGTATGTACTATGTAGAAATATTGAAAAGTATGGCCTGCAGCCTAAATAATTTCCCACTCAAATGCGAAAGCACCAAAACATGAAAAGTCAGTGAGAAAGGCATACCGTGACTCAGCAGGAAACGTAAAACACAGACGAATTTGAGTCAGAGATACAGAGAGTTTATTGACAGTATCGACTGCTATGCATCTCTCTGTGAGAGCTATGTCAAATGATGGGCTCTGAAACATCCTACGCCCAAACTGTAAATCTGAAAATAAGAATGATGTTTCATTCACAAGGCAATCTGCCTGGTGAGACACTGGAACTGGGTTATCCAGAGAAGTTGTGGATGCCCCCTCCCTGGAAGTTTTCCAAGACCAGACCGGATGAGGCTTTGAGAAACCTGGTCTAGTGGGAGGTGTTACCACCCATGGTGAGGGGAGTTGGAAGTAGATGATCTTTAAGGTCCCTCCCAACTCAAAGCATTCTGTGATTCTGTGATTCTGCGATTTGAAGAGAGAAGTGTAATGTTAGTTAAAGCAGGTATTAACACATAAACTACTCTAAAAGTGGGGATAGAGTGGGAAGAACTTAAGAACTGCCCTTCTAGCTACAAAACCAGATTCATTTGATTCCAGCAGTGGGAACTAGCACCTCATTTAAGAGAAAGAGCAGGAAAATTTAAGTATAGAGAAATCTTAATAAAATTTTCTTGATTCCTCACAATTGTCAGAGACATCCAGGGACATGCTAAGCCAGAGTTTGTCTCTACGCTAACATTTTTCAGTTATGCAGACCACCTTTTATCCATTTGACTAATCAGAAATTTGCATTTTTGCTCTTTTTGTATGATGATTTCTTTACACAGCCTCTCTACCAAAAGGTATTCAGAAACCATGAAAATTAATGACTGAAAATTATTTTTCCTCTTTTCACCAATGAATACAAATGATTTAATAAAGTTCAGAAGTTCACACACATATGGACATATTTTCTCTTTCTTCCTTTTCTTTTTTTGCCATTTTATCATTTTTTCAATTAAGAGGTTCTAAAACTTGTGGAGGAGTAGAATAAAAAAAAAAAAGAAAAAAATTAGCACAAATCTTAAATGTCATTCTCTTTCATTCTAACATGAAAAAGAACAAAGGAAAAGCAGTGGTGAAAAAAGAAACCCAAGCCTCTTGCTGGGTTTGCAAGATAATTCCAGTTGGAGACCCTAGCTAGACTATATTCCAAGCTATGTGGTTTTATCATTTATCTGTCTAATGTATATTTGCTATGCAAGCCACATGCTATTGGTACTATGCCATTTTGGGGGGGGGAGGAGCACGAAAGGAAAATCTATCAGCAGCAAATCAGATATACAGTGAGGGAATGACATAATTTGTTTTTTACTGAAACTTCTCCTGCTCTTTCATGCAATTTTGAGCTTTCCATTTAAGTGCTTGGTTAACTTTCTCCACATTTACAGAGACTGTTCTTTTTCTTAGAGTGGGATTGACTGGAAAGTGTGGTTTTTTTTCTAAAATAAGAACTGGAAATATGAAACAATCATTTCTTACTGGGTGCATTTTCAACTATTTTTTCTTTGGATAATTGGAACAACTCTGAAGCAATGAAATTAAAAGGCAAAGCTCACTGGTCAATTTAATTACGTATTTCATGTGTGATAAATCAATTGTGGTAATATTTCTTATACCTTGTATTTCAGTGTAGTCATTTCAGTATCACCCGGCTGTAAAAATATAATACCTTAAGCCAGTAATAAAAGGCTTCTCTCTATGAAAAACTTTTGTTACACAGGACTATGTCAGGAATAGGCAGAACGTGACACCAATCAAAAGGGGGAGAAGGAAAAATTAGCCTGAAGAAGCCCAAACAGGGAAAGAAGTATTAACATTAACTAAACAACTTTTTTCATACAGCTACATGGGCAATATTTCCCGACTGTAATAATTAATATTGAAAAAATTAATAGAGCACAAAACTGATGAACGTGTGAGGAAATCTGTAAACAAAACACGTGATACTCACCAAACAATATAGGAAGTGAACACTTTTCAGAAAATTTCCATGGAAAAACAGCTGTGTGAAAAAGATCACTGGTTACACAGGAGAAACCTGGTGCCTGTGTGATGCTGGTTTGCTGCCATCTGGAGAGCAGGCTTCCCCCAGCCAGAACTGCCATGTTGCAGGAGCAACACTCTGAGATAAAACCCAAAGTCAGTGTGGTGAGGCAGGTGACCTCAGCTACAACAAGATTTCTGGTTACCAGATCATGTAATCACTCGTTTTCTATCAAATCCTTTGTCACTCATGCCACACAGAGACCACCAATGTGACAATGACCAACTCTTTAATGTTCTGTTTATTCTGTGTTCACTGTCAAGGCTATTCAACACTGCTCTGAAGACAAAACTGTACATTTCTGGGTAATTTTTCCTGTTTATTCATGGTAACCAAAATTGTGTCTGTCTCCTGAGTGTATTGAGCATCACATGACACTTCAAAGGACAGCTCCCACTGACTTCCATCCAGCTGTGAGTTGTTAGCATTTCTACAAATGTAACCATAAAATCTCAGACTGGGAAGTCATTTGTTGACTACTTATTGACCACCAGAAATTGAGTTTTCCAGTGGCATAGCACAGCCATGAAAGAAACACAGGATTTTTCAGTGTTGCAGCATACATGTAACTAATAAAACTTACTTGCTTCTTGATAAGAGAAACCTTCCTATTTCAGTAACAAGTTGTGTGTCTAGCAGATACTTGCAGATAAACTTAATTCATGTCCAAAGGAGATGTATTGGGTTTTCATGGTAAGGTTTTAGTACCAGAGGGGCTGCAGGGGTGGCTTTTGTGAGAAGCCACCAGAAGCTGCCCCCATGTCAGGCAGAGCCAGTTCCAAACAGCTCCAAGATGAACTGACCAAAGTCGAGCCAATTAGCAATGTTGGTAGTGTCTCTGTGATAACATATTTAAGGGTAAAAAATGCTGCACAGCAGAAGCAGGGAGAGAGGAATGAGAAAATGTGAGAGAAACGACACTGCAGACACCAAGGTCAGTGAAGAAGGAGGGAGAGGAGGTGCTGCAGGCACTGCAGCAGAGATTCCCCTGTAGCCTGTGGTGAAGACCAGGGTGACGTAGGTTGTTCAACTGAAGCCCACAGAGAACCACAGTGGAGCAGATATCCACTTGCAGCCCGTGGAGGACCCCTCTTCAGAGCAGATGGATGTGTCCTGAAGGAAGCCGCAGCCCATGGAGAGCCCACACCAGTGCCGGCTTCTGGCAGGAGCGGTGGACTGTGGAGAGGAGCCCACACCGAAGCAGGATTTTTTGATGGGACCTGTGACCCCATGTGGGATGAATCCTGGAGCAGTCTATTCCTGAAGGAATGTCACTGCCACATTATTTGTGCATTATCTGATACGGATCAATCAGTACTGAACTAAATTTTCAGCAAAATGTTAAAAAAAACCCACCCTGAATCTAAAGGTGTCTCTTCCTCACAAACAAAAACCCGTACACACTCTTTGTAGCCTCTGAAGTCCAGGAAGACAGCACTGGTACCTGGATAAAATCAAATTGGGGCCTTTTGGTTTTTTCCTTACAATGCATTCTCACTCATTTATTGTCATGAAATGTTGTATATTTTTTCATATATTAGGTAGTAAATGCTGCATTTCAAAGAGGTAGCTGTCTGAAATGACATAAAGCTTAGTTATTGTAAAAGGCATTAGTTTCAGACAGAAATAGCAAAAGGCAATGACAGACAATTCTCCAGCTTACAGATGGAGTAACTTCAAAATTTGGGTTTTTGTCTAGCAATTCAGAATATTCCTTGCTGAGGAGAAGAGTGAGGTTTTGTAATTAGGCCTGTTCATAGCATCTGCAGAACTGGATAGCTGCCGTCTACATCAGAATAATGCTGGAGTGGCTTAAAAGATGAGGTTATGAAGTCAAGAGAAAGGATATCCAGTATTTATAACCCACATCATTAGATAAATTGCATCGGTGGTAAAACATTTAAAGTAAATAATAATCACACCAAAGACATTAACACAGAAAGATCCCAAAATTGCAATTAAGAATCACTTCACAAATAACTGAAACACAGCACAGAGTCATACTTGAAAAACCGTTATACTGTTCATAAGGCATTTTGTAAAGAACACAGAGTTATACAATCTCAGATTCTAATTTCTAATTAAAAGCTTGATCAGTATGCTACCTGAGTAGTATTGTGAATTTAAAACAGGATTATTTACATGGTATAAAGTTTAAAACATACATGCAGGACCAGTGCTCAACACTTCGGGCGTGATGCAAAAATCTGAGGTAGATTAACAGCGAGGACAGTGGGACAATGAAGAACAAAGGCTGGAATCAGTTTCAGATTTTAAAGACAACATTTTCATGTTCCCTTACCAAATCCAGGGTGGGATTCAGTGGCCTTAATAGAGATTTTCAGTGTGACGGACAATCCAAAACACCTACACAGAGCTAGCAGCTATGTCACAGGACTTGCAGGAAATATGTGGAGCAGCAGCTGAACTCCAGGAATACACCCCTACCAGCAAAAATGACATTAAACCCATATGCTTAGGAAACTAAATCTTCCCCTAGTTTATACAATCAATTGAGCTTACAGTGATCCAGTTTACCTTAAAAGAGACACCTACAGGTGATCAGCTGAACAATCTTCCAGGACGGTTGGGCTGAATTCAGGCAACTGAATCCCACCCTGTTCCTTGTACTGATCTCTCTTTATTGTATCAGCATCTGCGGCACCTCGTGTGACTGCGGAAACTTGGGGGATACAGAAGCTTAGGTGTCTATAGGCTGACAGGATTGCCATCTTGGGTTCTTGAAGATACAAAAACTTGAATGATACATGCAAATATGTGTACGAATTTAAAATATAAATAACATAGCCTGTCTGGAGCTCTGTAGAGATTACAAATGTGCAGAAATATAGGAATGGGATATCCTCAGGTATCAAGATCACTTTCCACAGCTGTAGAACAAGTCCTATGCAAGCAATGCCCGTTCCTTTCCCTTAACACACACCAGAAGCCATGACACACTTCCTATTTCCCCAACCCAAATGCAATACTATTAATAGAAAAGACCAGAAGCACCAAAAAATAGCCCTTGACATATCAAGATCTTAGACAGTAACTAAAAGCAGCATTGGGTTGAGAATATATAAATGCATATGATCTGCAAAGTCCAAAAGTATGTTATTCCCCAGGCAGCAGTTTGTCCTGGACACAGTAATTAACATTTCCAGCAAAACAAAACAAAGACAAAAGAGATCTCAGATTGTGGATGGGCCTACGTTATATATCATTTACAGAATACTGTAAAACAATAATAATATACAAAAAAAGAAAGAAAATAAAAAGCCAAAATGAAAAGGAAGCAAATTCCCATAGGAAAGCTTTCTGGATTCTCTACAGAAGAAGGTGTAGTGACTGTATTCTATCTGGAAAGCAACAAAAAGAAAATGGCTTTGAGTCAATGTTCTTCTTAACAGACACACTTGAGGTTTATAAAGCTGAAAAGCAGAGGCTGCCAATAGCTGGAAAGAAACATATATTCTCAAACAAAATTATGACCTGATATATAAGACAAAGTTACATCATAAGGATACTTGGCCTTCTCACCAGGTGATTTTTTCCATGCTATGTCAGTTTAACAATATTAAATCTGATTTCTTTTGAGTACTACTTCTTCATAAAAATAGTATTTTTTACACCGAATAGCATTTTAAACTAACTTAAAACAGAGGCATATTGAAAAAAAAAAATAATTTTGAGGCACATAAAGAGAAGTATAATGTAATGGCATTCTTCCTGGGCTTGAGAAAAAAAATGAAGGGCCTTGCTTTCAAATATTTCATTTATTGGCTATTAATTTCACTACAGTTGAAATTAGTATTAAATAACTTAATCCAGATTTCTCTTAGGTGTCTGAGTCCAACTGCAGATTAGTCCTAACTGCCATTTTAGGTGTGTAAATCGAAACTGTAGCCCAGCAATTTCACCATTTGCTATCTCTTCAATGTGGAGGGACAGAAAGTGTGCAACTGGCCAAGTTTCTGATACCAGAGTTCACTGCATGTCTAGAAAACTATACCTGGGAATTTCTCAGAAGAAATGTACTCCTGACAGCTTTGAGAAGCTCAGCAGCTATTTCATGTATAAACCAGGTGAGATGTTCCTCCAGTTCTAGGCCTGTTACCTTAAGAGCTCAGTTCACGTGGCATTTTCAGGGAATCGGAGAATCATATTGTCTTTTGGCATGGAAAAGATCTTTAAAGGTCACCTAGTCCAACTTCCCAGCAGTGAGCAGGGACATCTTTAACTGGGTCAGGTTGGCCAGAGCCCCATCCAGCCTCACCTTGAATGTTTCTAGGGATAGGGCTTCTACCACCTCGCTGAGCAACCTGTTCCAGTGTTTCACCACCCTCATTGCAAAAAGTTTCCTCCTTATGCCTAGTCTAAATCTATCCTCTCCTAGTTTAAAACTGTTAAACCATTGTCCTATCATAGCAACCCACCTATCAGCTACATCATGTACACATGACTACTATGTAGCAGTAATGCTTGATATTATCGTGGCATTTATTTTGGCATAAGTAGGAGGACAAAGATGCACTGAACAAGTAACTCTTCCTAAACTGGATGTCCTGAGAGATGGTATCATCGGAAAAGTAAAATGTGAGAGTCAAAAGGCTTAAAGCAATTGAGGTTTCAGAATAGCAATTTAGTCATACTGAGACACAGGGCAGGCCAGGCAGGCCTGGCAAAAAAACTAACCAGATGATCCTGGACTGCCAATGTGCTATAGCCAAAGTCAAATAAAGTCTATGACAGCAATAATCAACTGGTCAGTGACTCTCTTACAAATCACCTCATCGATTCATTTAACCTCCCTGTTCACTGAAACAGCAAACTGTCATCAAGAGACAATTCTGTGTCATGCAGCTGTTTCTCTTTTGTGGGAACTTGTGGTGAACAAGCTCCACGTACAACACATCAAAGAATATATTTAATCTGGTAGAATTCAAGTTATGAGAAATTCACAGGTCATTTTACAGTGTCCTCACAAATACATTACAGAAAAGGGTCTCTAACTTTTCTTGTCACAATGTATATCATGTTTCATGCCGACACAGATTGAGAACCCATCTTACAGTAGTGTGAAGAATTTATGAGTCCACACTGCTTTTCCTAACTTTATTTTATTAAGACAGGTTGAAAACAGAAGGCCAACAAATCCCAGCACAGAGTCAAAAGGATTTCCTTTGCTAAAGAATATTGACAAATGTACAAACCCATCAAACTGCATTCTCCCACAAATATCAGTATCTCCCTCAGCAGTACAGCCCTGACCTCTAGTGGTTTGAGTGAAACAGTCATTGAAGGCAGGCTAACGTGCTAATTTGGTTTCATAAATAATTTCATTTAAAGCTGGAAAATGCTGAAGTTCCAGCAAAGCCATACAATCATCCAAAGACTAGTGGTTTTATTAAACAAATGAAAATTAATTACAGGCCAGCAGCAGTACTGTATTTGCCTTATGCCAACATCCGATTGATGAGGTGTTTATGACATTCAGCAGATGAATGCTCATTCCCATTGGGAGCTCTGTATTAAGTAAACCCCATTATTAGTCTCTTAGCTATCTGCATAGTTTGGTTGATATAATTTTTTTGTTGTTAACTTACCTTTCATCCAGGAGATATCTACCACTGGATTCAGAAAAACAAATATGTCAAGTTAGGGATAAGTACATTACAAATTTTTTGTAATCTAAGAATACTTGATTGTTGTGAGGATTTATAAATCTCATTCAGTGAAAATTTAACACTTCCAGGATACACTCCAGACATCAAAGATTAAGGATCTTAGCATTCCTGTTATTTTTGTCCCACAATGCAAATTAAATCCAGAGGTCTGAAAAGATTGCTGCAATGATTTTCCAAGGAAACGTGGGAGGCTTCCATATGGAGACTGAAGAAAATACGCACGACATAACATTAAATTTAGCTGCTTCATCCAGAAGGCCAAAGAAAGACACAAAGTGATGGGCAGGAGGGTTGTCTCTTTCAAATTCCTGATACAGATTAAATGATGTATGGACAGTCTTAACAGGATAGTCATAGTTACTCTGCTGCCCTCCTCCCTGTATACCCTAGTTTCCAGCACAGAAGCGCTAATGAAAGCACTCATGTTACATGCCTACATTAATGTAAATAATCTTGTTCTGATTTGCCACAAACTAAGCAAAAGGGAATCAGACTCAACTAGACAGACAGAACATAACAAGGGCATTATTACACCAATAAAAAAATAATTTAGAAAAGAAACAGACATCTCTTTGAAAGAGTCACAGATATGTTGCACTTTCACACCACCTGTGTATGTTCAAAATGCAAATATGCAGATATGTTTTCCAGACTCTGAGTACTTCAAGAGAAGACCAACAAACTTGTTGCTTAGGAAGTCTGGAAAACTCAGCCAAAGAAGCTCATCTGAAGACTAATTATGTAGAAATGGTACAATTCTTTGCTTATTTATTACAGAAGCAGCTCAATAAAACACGCATTTTCCAGTTCTCAGGCCCTTCTCCCTCCTCTTCTCATGAAAGCAGAAAAACTGCATCCACAAATCACTTCAAGCAACCTCGGCCTCTGGCTTACTCTCTGTGGCCCATGACACTTCAGATTTACCATCAGTCTGATATTAAATCTTCTTGCTTTATTTGCTGTCCTGAGGAGGATGTTAGCTTCTAAATCCAGTCTCCAATTTCCACATTTTTGTGTACAAAACCCCAGTAAATCTTTAACCACTTCATGAGGGCCAGTTTAGCCCAGTGGGTTGAGCGTGGTGCTTGAAACACAAGGTCGTGGGTTCGATTCCCGTTCGGTTCTCACGTGTGCTGCCTGACCTAGCCGAGAGGTGGCGTCCCTGCTCACAACAGGGAGGTTGGATTAAAATGATCTCTGAGGTCCCTTTCAGCCCAGGCCATTCTGTGATCTCCTGTTGACCAGTTTGTGCTGTGCCCAGTAGGAGCTGTCAAGTTCAAGCAAGCGGGAAGCAACGAAGAAGGTCTGATAATTAAACATTCTGGGCCAGGTTGTCCATCTCGCTCCTCCATTGTGTCTGTGTGATGCTGGTAAGAGTGAGACAGTCTTTTCCCTAGAACTAAGAAGTGAAATGTTAGAGGTGTAAGTAAGTTCAGGGTGGAGCAAGATGGAGGTGTTGAAGAAGTTGAAATGGTCTGTGGAATAGAGGTTGTCTCCAGGTGTCCCATAAATCTACAGTGTGAATACCCTGTTTATCCTCCTGAAGCTTCATAATGTCCCACAATGCAGACAAGGTAGTACAGCTTCAGTTATCCTGACTACAACTGCCATCAGAACAGAAAATTCAAAATAATACATATAGTTGGAACCAAGTAGCTTCAACTGTTATATTTTTCTGATAGAAATCATAAATAATTTGCAATAATAGATCAACTTCTTTAACCACCAACCAGAAACCCAACAAAGACACCTAAATCACTAAGTGTAAGTCAGAACATTCTAAAAATCAAGGCTGTTTTTAAGGTGCCTCTGGCTTAGCATCTCAAAACTGAAGCACGAGAGCTCTTTCAGAAAGACTCACTTTGAGATGGAGACATTTCATTTTAGATGCCTACTTGTGTTAGTGCTCCCATAGTCAGAGGAGCTCACCAGTGCAGCCAAGAAGTCCAAGGGGGTGACTTAGCTGAGAAGCCACACGTTGACTAAAGATAGATATAGTCTTTAGACTCTGTTAGTAACTTCGCCAGTTGAAGAATACAGGTCTCCCTCAAGTTCTGTGTCCACTTGTGAAAAAGTGTCTAAGATATCCCAGGGGCATCACCAAATCATAGAATTATGGAATGCTTTGGGTTGGAAGGGATCCTAAAGATCACCCAGTTTCAATGCCCCCTGCCATGTGCAGGGATACCTCCCACTAGACCAGGTTGCTCAAAACCCCATCCAAGTGTTCGGGATTGCCCTGACCCAGCTGCAGGACTTTGCACTTGTCCTTGTTGAACTTCATAAGGTTGCACGGCCCCTCTGGACAGCATCACTTTGCTCCAGCATGTCAACTGCACCACACAGTTTGGCGTCGCTGTGAGGGAGCATTCAAAAGGGACTAAATACTCATCTTCAAGCAAGTGAAGTTAACCCAGGATATCTAGTTTAGAGAGAGTTGAAGTGATTTTTAGATTTTACTCAGTGCAATGAAGACCTATGCTCCTCTTGACCTCTACTGCCTGCAAATCACTACGTTTCTCTATAACTTTCTCTCTGTGCTTTCATGAATATAAACCAAATATTCAGACATCAAATTGAACATAAACCGAATAAGAATGTTGTTCATCTCTATCCACCAACTGTAAAATTCTATTTAAACAGTCAAATTAGAGATATCTGCATACAAAAAAAAATGGATGGTTGTACTTAACAGGGTGTATCTAACCTTACAAATAATAGAAGCTCTTGGTCTTCAGCATGAGTGTCATTTAAGTCCTAAATACAGATGTCCACCCCTAGGGTAAGAAATGTTAGCCACAGGGATTTATTATTGCCCCCACAAAAAGTCAATGACATAATTGAGTCAGAATTCAGGAGTTCACAGCTCTGTGTCTGAAGTTTCATTCACAGTCCCACAGTCTGCCTGATTCAAACAAAGAGCTTTCTACTCATAGCATGCTGTCATTTATTTTTTTCATCTGTAGCCAAACGAGAGGTACCACACTTTAACCACTGTCTAAGCATATAAATTTGACTCAGGTTCACGTGCCTGCATGTCATTTAATTTTGAAACAGCACAGGAAAATGACAAACAGCTTTGCACTTTTGTATTGGGACAAGTCTATCACTATGGCTACAGAACTCTGGTACTCTGTTCCCATGAATACATCAAACACACTAATCATGCGAATCTTTTTATAGACAGATAGATATTATGAATGAATGTTTGTTGTCGTTACAGAATAATCTAGATTAAATAGATTAACAATGAGTCTATCTTCTCACCTACACAGAAACTCCTAAAGCCAAAACCCCACCATCCCATCACAACACTTGGATCTGAAATCCTCACACTGGCCTTTCTGGCTTGTATTTTTAGTGTTTGACATAACCAGTAAAGTGAAACATGTATAGTAAAAGTTCATTCCTGTCTAAGAAATCTTGAAAAAAAAATCTTTAATAATCGATATCACAGACTCAGAGTCAGTCTTTGACTGATCTTATAGATGACTGATCTTATTATAGACAACTGATCTCACAGTTCTTTGTAACCTGTGTGGTTTATAAACCAGGATATCAAGAGGCAGAGCAGGTTTCACAGCAGCTGCTGCTACATAAAAGCCATTGGGTCATCAGATATTTCAGGGCCTGAAGAGTCCAACCTCCTGCTCATAGCAAGGACAGCTGTGCGGGCAGACCAGGTTGCTCAGGGTTTTGTCTACCTGGGACAACAGGTAAGTAAGAAAGGTAAGGTAAGAAAATGAGAGAGCTTTGGTTCTTGTCTCAAGAAGATACCTGATGTTGCATGTGCAGGAAAGTACTTTCCAAGTGAACAGATTAATTTTTCCTCAGTCTCAGAAGGGGACTTAAAAGGCATTGCAAATACTTCTATCATAGTTCATCTTCCAGGAGAGCTTTGCAGCAGCATATAGCTATTTCCTATTCCTGCAGTGGGACTATGAGTGTAGGATCAACTGATTTCAAACCTTAATTCAGTGAAGAAACAATGCTGAGAGAATTAAGAAGTATTGTCAAGTATTGTTTGGACAATATTACAGAATAAAACTAACTTTGCCGACCCAAAGCAGAAGAGCCACACCACACTACAAATGAAAGGGATGAGGAAGGGACGGGCCTTAAGGGAAAGTCTGTCTAAACATAAGAACTCAAATGCAGTTACCAACAAACCTGGATTATCTTTCTAGACACAGCTAAAGTCATGTGCAGATCCACCTAAGTGAAGGATTCCCACTGCAGAGCCCTTCATCTAATAAACTGACCTATAGAAGCATGGGGTATAGAGAGCACAATCTGTTCATGTCAGCAGTTATACCAGATAAGGTTCTTGACTCAAACAGAATAAAATTGTGTTTCTAACCAAGGTCTAAAAGGGGGGATGCTGCTATCAGGAAAAGGAGCTTGGGAGAAGTTATGGATGGACAACAACACTTATTAAGTTGGATGATAGAATTCAGGTTGCTGCAACAATTAGAGCTTAAGAGCTATTGCAGAAGTTGCATTTGCTCGGGCCCATCTACAGAGGACTTCAAAGAACTCAAGCTCAGATTTAGAGCCTGATGTAACATGGCCTTTTAAGAGTAAATAAGAATCAAATGGAAGGAATAAATAGCCTGTTTCTATAGTAAACCCTTCAGGTTTCATAGGAATCCGTGACAGATCCTTGCTGTTCGACACATTCAGAAACCATCTGGGTAAGTGAGTGGCAAAGTGCTATAATACTGAACTGCTCAGAGTATTAAAGATCAACTCACATCTGAAAGCGACCAAGCAGTAAAATGATAGGTGAAATTCAGTATTGATAAAAGTCAATTTAAACGCAAACTCACAGAGCCTGAATCTGAAGAATCCTGCCCTAGCTTTTCAGAAAGTGAAGATGTTAAACATGAAAATTCTAGAAAGCCTGCTCTTTAAACTAATCTATTGCTCTGCTTTTATCTCAGTAATTCGAACTTACGCCCTGTTAGCGCTAAGAGGCCAGTAGTAGAGAAAATGGTAGGATCTTGCAGTTGTGACAGTACAGAAAAGTCAGGGCTAAAAGGACTTGCAGAAAAGGAAATGCAGAATGCCTGTTTTCCCCAAGGCCTTCCCTTTGTAGTGCAAACACAGCAAAGCAAAGCCAGATGCAAACCAGGGCCTGCAATATCCATGGATTTGAAATGACCCAGCCCGAGACACTGTACTGGGGCTCTTCTCAGTCAGCAGGTTCCTGAGAAAAAGAACACAAACCCTCAATGAAAGCTTAATGAAAGCACAGAAAGAATGGGAAGAAATGGCTTTCTTTATTGTTGGTTTTATCTGTTCTGAAGGAAAAAGAGTTGTTTTGTAGCAAGACCTTTCAATAAAATTTAGTCAATAAACTGCAAGATGACTCACAGCATAATTTCTTGGACAGCATCTGTTTTCAAATGCTCTGCATGTGTAGGACGAATGGTAATCAGGGACTTTTGAAAGATGGCTTTTTAAATGACACATGCTGCACAAAGAAGAAAATGAGAAGATGAACAAATTGAAAAATAGATTAAACGTTTATAAGGCAGTATAGATGGACTATCAACCCTGAGGATTGATTTTCCATTTTTTCCACTGGAAAAGTCAGTAGGTTCTCAGATGAGTTCCATACCTTCAGCTCTGTTGGAAAATCTGGATTCAAAATCTTCAGGCTTTTCCACATATATTGTAGAGAGCACAGAGAGAACACAAAGACAACTGTATTAAGCTAAGTGAAATCAAGAAAATATGACTTGCTATAGGAAAGTCTAAGATTTCCAAAAGTATGAGTAATTGAGGAAGGCAAGTTTCATCATGAAACCCACTGGGGTCATTCAAGTGGGAAAGGACAATACAGGAGTTTATATTTCAGATTACCGCAGCCTGACGCTCAGAATTCTTCAGAACAGAAGAGGGTGGTAGGGACATTCACCTAGCTTGATGAATGGCTAAATGACTAGAAAAGTATGTTCAGTGCTCCAAAGTTAATCACTGGATGCAGAAAAAAAAAAATCACAAACTTCAAAATCTCCTAATCTGAGCAAGTATAACAAAAGCCAGAAAGGTACTGCATGATGCGTATCTCCATCACCATTCTTTTCTATCCACAAACCCTCATCATAAATACTACAGTCTTTCCAAGAAGATAAGAACATGGATAGAATCTCCCAACGGACTCTTGCTACATATTTTTCATAGAATTATGAAGTAATACATAGGTTTTATTTACACATATGCTTTGTAACTCTAGCTTTAATGATCTTAGATGTATTGTTGTCATGATCATGATTTTAACTATCTACCTCCAGTGACAAATTGCAGTGAAAAGACTGATTTTTAGTAAAATACATACAACTAATATATGCCAAGTCAAGCAGAAGGTAGAATGACCATAAGAAACTTAGAATAGAGAGCAGCAAGCATTCGAAGCACCCTAATTACAATACTCTTTATCACTGTGTAGAAGTTGGCCATATGGTCACCATTTATTCTATCTGCATATAATAAGAAATACATATTATTTTGTTTCTGATAGGCGACTGAGGGCATAAAGAGACGGTATATTTAGAGAATCTGCAAAAACGTCTGTGATTCTAAGACTTCTAGTTCCTCTTTAGAGAAGAAAGCCCATTTCTGAATCCAACACTGAGCTGCCTTTGTAAACAAAGGTTCACGATGAAGTAATAGCAATACGCTGCTTTTCACCCACAACAGTATTATGTCAGGCAAGTGAAAACCCCTACACAAATAGGCCAGAATCTCCAGCCCAGACACAACCTGACTTGGAGATAGCTTTGCAGGAAGCTTTGGTCTTTGTTCAGCCAGTTGTTCTGTGCCCCAGTGACATCCCCTGCTCTGGGAAGGGGAATCCGTAAAAGGAAAGGAGACTCAAGGGTTGAAATTGAAAGACATTTAATAAAATAATAATAACCCTATTATCAATGCTTATAAAAAAGTACCAAAAGTTATACTCAGCCAGTGCAGTGGTGACAAGGCGCACACTCCCAGCAGTGAATGTCAGATGTCAAGCACTGTGAGCATCACAGCTCCAGCAAAAACATGACAGTCACAACAAACAGGAGAGTAGGCCTCAGGAGCAGAGTGATGGGCAAGACTCTCCAAGGATGGCAGCCAACAGAAGAAGCGACTGTCTCCCGTAAAATTCCTAATTTATAGGGAGTGTGATTGTTTTTCGTATGTGATACTTCTGTTGGCAAGCTTGGGTCAGCTGCACCAGGTTTTGTTCCTCCTAGCTTTAGCTAACTCAAAATTTCTAAAGACCTTGATTGCTCTGGAGACCCACATACTATAGCTGGCCACAAATGAAAACGAAGTGTCTGATCAACTTCACTCCCACCAAACTGGGTGCTGCAACCTTCTCAAAAATGCATCTTACTGAACAGAAAATTGATTCTACAATTTTATCCCATAAAAAGTAGGACACAGACAGAGGCCTACTCGGACGGGCACTGAGGAGTAACAGAACATGCAGTCAGCTAAGGGCTGGCATCATGGTCACCGAAGAAGGGTCCCTTCGGAGAGCCGGCCAAGTAACGACCATCACACCGATACGGCTACAAGTCGTCCTCCTTTTATTGCTCCAGACAGCTCAATATATGCAGTTAAGCAGTGTCCACACGCCTGTCCCTTAACAGAGTTGGTCAGATACAGGTTTACACGCGCCTGCGTTTTATTGGATAGTGCCATTCAACTATGCAGGCGGCTCTTGCACTCCCTTCTCCCCCCAGTAAGGCTCTTCACAAAAACAGATAAACCTCCTCTCCGTGCCCCAAGGCAGCTCCAAGGACAGAGCCTTTGTTTAGGCCTAAGCTGGGCTGTCCAAACCTTTAAAGGGATACTGCGCCCCTGCTCCACAAGAAATTCCTCTACAGGTCACCAAGCTAGACCAGGGCAACACAAACATGTTAGTATGTAGGTCCATTAAAGAGGATGATGATGATGCTGGGCAGAAAGAGGTTCCCTATGTCTCCCAAGTAAAATGTAACAGAGTTTGTAACCAGAAGACCTTTCTGTAGATCGTCAATCTAGGGAGCATCCACAACTTCTCTGGGTAACCCGTTCTAGTGTCTCACCACCCTCACAGTGAAGAACCTTTTCCTAATGCCTAATCTTAACCTACCCTGCTCCAGTTTAAAACCATTGTCCCATGTGCTATCACCACACGCCCTTGTAAAGATTCTCCCCAGCCTTCCTGTAGGCCCCCTTCAGGTACTGGAGAGCTGCTACAAGGTCTCCCCAGAGCCTTCTCCTCTCCAGGCTGAACAACTCCAGCTCTCTCAGCCTGTCCTCATAGGAGAGGCGTTTTGATCATCTTTGTGGCCTCCTCTGGACCCACTTCAACATGTCCACATCCTTCTTGTGTTGGGAGCTCCAGAGCCTGATGCAGTACTGCAGGTGGGGGGGTCTCACGAGAGCAGAGAAGAGACGCAGAATCACCTCCCTTGGCCTGTTGGCCACATTTCTTTTGATGCAGCCCAGGACATGGTTGGCTTTCCGGGCTGATGGCACGCACTGCTGGCTCACTTTATTTACCAGCACCCCCAAGTCCTTCTCTGCAGGGCTTTCCACACTTTGCCCAAGTAATCCTTCTCCATCCTTGAACTGCTCGCACACCACGCACCACCCAACCTTTCTCCTCTGCCCTCAGGGAAAACCAGCTTCCACAACGCACCACCGCATGGCAGCCATACACCAAAAAATCCTCAAGTACCCAGGCGGTGTCCTAAGACACGGGGAAACCTAATCAGATCGTCACCGCCGCACTAAACCTGCGGCCTGCAGAGGTATCCAGGCGCCTCTACTGCCACTAAACCCTACGGACCTCTCAGCCTCAGGTCAGGGCGCCGCTGTCACCGCCCCCCGCCGCTGCCGCCCCGCCCCACTCCCCAGCGCCCAACGGCCGCTCCCGGCGCGAGCTCCGGCCCCTCCCCGGCCACCCGCGAAGGGGCGGGGCTTAGGAAGCCCGCCCACCCGTCTCTATGGCGACGCCGCGAGTCCTTTCCCTGCCCCCCCTCGTCGCCATGGCGACTGTCCCCGCCCCTTCCGGGAGCGACTCGGAAGCGGCGGGGCGGAAGCGGCCGGGGGCGCTTCGGTGGGCTTAGGCGGGGGCGGATGAGCGGGCGGCGGGGCCGCTGTGCGGGGGGGGCAGGGCCCCGCGGCAGGCCGGCAGGTAATGGCGCTCACCGTCTACGTGTCTCACCCAGCCGGGGAGGGAGCGATTGGTCGGGTGACAGCGGCGGCCCCCTGCGACCCGACGGGCTGGGCCGGGCTGGGCCGCGGGAGCTGGAGGCTTGGCTTGCGGCGTTACGGCTTGGCCCGGCCCGGCCCGGCCCGGCCCGGCCCTTTCCGGCTGGCTGTTGCGGTCAGTGGCTGAGGCCGGTCGCTCTCCGCTCTCGCAGGTAGGCCCGTGCCTGCGGAGGCGGCGGCAAGCCCCGGCGGGCGCGGAGGTGCGTTTGGCCCGGCTGTGGGCCTGGTGGTGCGGGGCCTGAGCGGGTCGGACTGCCCGTCCTTCGCGGGGCTTGCACCTTGCGGCCTCGCTCGCAGTCGCACTGGCCACTACCGATCTCCCGCTCCTGGGACTTGGCTTCAGCGTGAGCCGGGGCCGGCCTGGAGAGGCCGGAGTGGTAGCAGCTGACCTCTGGGGTGGATCGGATGTCCATTCCCCTGAGCCATCCTGTGCAGGCTTGCCATCTGCCGGGAGGCAGCAGGTTTCAGCCTTGCCGGGAGCTCTGAGTCAGTCTCTAGGCTCTGTTATTTTTTTCTATTGAAATTGGTTCCGTGCTGAAACAACTGAGTAAGGTTTAGAGAGTTGTGAGGTAGAACTCATATATCATCTGAACTCTATGAAGGTCTTTCCCAGAACCGAGGCTGATGTGAAATGACAGAAGTATTTTTGCAAATTAAAATCGCGTGTCGTGGAGTTTATTAAGTAAATGTTTCAGGTACAGTGAGGCACTGTAACGTTCAAACGTGGAAGTAAAAAAAAAAGACTTGAATTTTCACATCCCTTCATGGGGAGTGATACAAAGAATAGAACCTAAAGATTGAGGGTTTTGAGCTAGCTTTTTTTTCATACAGCTGTCTAGCTGACTTAAATGTGAAATGGCATAGAGACATACTATCTGAGGGCAAGGATATCTAAGGAAGCTGCTAGTGCTGTGCAAATTTTATTCATTCATAATTGACAGCCTACAGTGAGTCAGTATTAATATCTCAAAATAGTGCTAGAAGGCACTACTAGTGGAGGTGTTGTCTGTGGAATAATACCTTCATAAAAGCAAAACAAAAGCCTAGTAGGGTATGCTAAGTGTTCTGTCTGCTTGACATTAAATATTCTATTCTAGCCTTCTCTGCATTCGTGGATGTCATATTTGGGGTGTCTAGGTATCCTGCGATAGAGTACTTGACTATATGATTTCAGTTATATCCTTATTGTTACTTTACTATTTAATTTAGTTAATGTAAAATGATTGTGCAAAGGAGTAGTTGTCATTAGAGTAGGAACCTCTACACTTACACTGAGTGGAACTTTTTTGTTTCCACTTTTGGAGGAAAGGATACTATGCAAGTGACACAAGTACAATTTAACTGCAGCAGGAGCATTTCAGCTTCATCTGTGATCTTGCACCTTCAAATGCTTCTTGACTCGAGCTAAAGACTTTATTACGTCAAGAGTGTTTGGATTGGACCCAAATTCCTATTAGCTAGATCTGGAGTATAAATAAACCTGGTGCCCAGAATATGCTGTCCTCACCAGTGAAAGAATTGTGGGCAAAATCCATCGCTTCTGTATGAAGGAACATCAAAGCTTTATCCTTTGTCTGAGCTGCTCTTTCTGTGTGCCTGTGCCTTTTGGGATAGGCAGAATGCCTATCAGTCAGCTTTCCTGATGGCTGCCCCTGCTTCAGTGGGCCCCAGAGGGGCTGATGTGCTGCACCTACTGGCTCTGAGCAGGAGAAGCACCCAGTGCTTCCAGTCAATTAGACTGGCCATGCCAGGCAGTCTGTGTGGAATAGGAGAGCATGTGTCCAAGAGAAACTCCAGGCCTGGAAGTGAGGGGCTGTAGGGCAAGGCCTTGGGGATTTAAAGAAACACTTGCTCCAGAGGAGACCTGGGTTGCTGCAGACACAGTGGGTAATCTGAGCTACAGATATGGAGAGGAAGGGGTGGAGCAGGTCTGTGAACTGGGGAAAAAAAGAAGAACATGTGGAGAATGATTAAAAAAGTGATGGAATGGCCTGGGTTAGACCCTACCTTTCCTTTCCTCTGTACTCTTTGGCCAAACGTCTGCAAGTATATAGGTGCACTTACCGCATATTGCCGTTTTGTTGAGTCCTTCAGCTGGCTTTCTGCAGATCATTTTCTGCCTTAGGTGTGTCTTAATGTAAGCTGTCATCACAATCTACCTGTCTGGAGGTGACACGGTAGTTGGATAAGCAACTGCAGTTCCTCAGAACTAGCAGAACAAAACAATTTCCCCTGTTCCACGTGTCACCTTATTTAGATTCCCGATTAGACCAGTATGTCTGATGTTCTGGTACATCTGTTACAAAGCAACTCATCGTTTTGGTGATTTGCCCTATATGTAATTCTCTCCATTGAGGAAGATTCAATTTTAATACTTTCCTTGAATTTCCCTAAGTCAGAACTCAAAAGTTTCCATCCATTGTGCATCGACTGTTCTTTCCTGAAGGGTGTAACTTAAGTTTTTGACTAGTGTTTGCAATTCTGGAGTCCTAGAACCACTTCAGCTACAGTTAAAAGTCTGAAAGTTTAGAGGCCTTTTCAAGGCGGTAGAGCTTTGCATCTGTTAAAGTAGTTTCCAAGAGCAGGCCTCTGATGTAATGTTGTACATTGCTGCTGTAAAGTCTGTTGTGCTGTGACTTCACTGGCAGCTGCACAAGGGCTTTGTCATTGTTAGGACGGAGCAAGAGCGCAGGAGGAGGCACATGTGGCTGACACTGTTTGTGCTGATCCTGAGCACGGCAGATGGTTGTCACTCAACACTTTCATTGTGAAACTTTTGGTCTTCTGGCACATGATGCTGTTCTGCGACGCATGGTGGGTAATTAACTGGAAAAAACATATGAACCATAATGCTGGGCTCCTCAGTTCAAGAAGGACAAGGAACTACTGGAGAGAGTTCAGTGCAGGGCCACTAAGATGACTGAGGAACTGGAGCTTCTAACATATGAGGAAAGACTGAGAGAGCTGGGTCTGTTTAGCCTGGAGAAGAGAAGGCTGGAGGGAGATCTCATCAGTCCTTAAGGGTGGGCATCAGGAGGGTGGGGCCAGACTCTTCTCAGTGGTGTCCTGTGACAGGACAAGGGGCAGTGGTCACAAACTGGAAAATGGGAAGATTCAACCTAAACATAAGTAAGTACTTTACTAGGATGGTGACAGAGCACTGGAACAGGCTTCTCAGGTTGTGGAATCTCCTTCTCTGGAGACATTCAAAACCCGCCTGGATGCCTTCCTGTGTGACCTACTGTAGGTGATTCTGCTCTAGCAGGGTGGTTGGACTAGATGATCTTCAGAGGTCCTTTCCAACTCCTGCCATTCCGTGACTCTGTGAAAATGTTTTATTTGAATGAAATGCTTATTTCGTTTCTTAGTGATATTTTTTAATTCTTGATTTTTTTCAGTGTCTGAGGTGTGACCATAAAATATGATTCTTTGCCTGCTGCCACAAACTTCTTAAGTACTTCTTTTGCCATTTTGTCACCTGACTTCAACTACAATGGTAAGTTATGATTCAGATAGTATATTTTCAGATCATTTTGTTCTAGTCTGCTAGCCGTTTGGCTGATGAGGAGAATAATGTTTCACATTTTCTTTAAAGAACTTTTGCTTGTCACTCCTGAGTTCTGGTATTTCTTTTTTCAGGGACGTCTTCCTTCAAAGCTTGTGAGAACAGATTTTCTACTTGTCAACTCTGATTGTTTTGGTTAATATTTCTTACCACTTTTATTAGGTGTGATTTCTATTCCTACTTTTAAATATAATTGCCTTTCATTGTTCTAAGACTTCATAATTTAGCCAAAACCTTGCAAGTGTAGACACTTGGTGGTGGGATTAATTACTTTTGATGCAGTTCTGTAAGGTTTCAGCTGTGAAATTTTGGATGTGCCAATAAGTGTTTGAGCCCATCTTCTACCTATAAATTGATATCAGTACTAAGAGAGTATTTGTGGGTTTTTTAATGTATTACAATTTTTAAGCAATTAATGTAATTTCTAAACAAACCTTTTTAATTCTTGCAGCAGCAAGCTTTAGAACTGGCATTGGATCGTGCAGAGGTAAGGCATAGCTGTTGTTTGTTTGCATATAATACATCGGTCTTGCAGGTAAAAAATAACTACTGTATTTCTGTTTCTTCTGAAAAGCAGTGGCGAGAACCATGTGTGTATTTAAATGATTACTCATATATTTGACACTGGTTATGCAAAATTCTTACCACAATTGCTTTGTCACGTACTTATCTCTTATGTATTGTACTGAGAACATCATCAGGTGTGTTGATGACAGGCTATGCAGGACTTCAGTTTTCCCCTTTTAAACCAGCAAATCTGTGTGCTGTGAAATAAGAAAAGCTGTACAGAGACAGCTGGCAGAAGTATAGGGCAAAATCCTGTTGGTGGTTTTAAGGGTAGCCTGGTTAGAATAGAGAGGCCAGTGCCTTCATGTTCATGTTCTTTCATGCTGACATCTGATACAATGGTCACCTTGAAACCTGTTATGGGAAATAGATGTTTCTGTGGGAGAACCTCTCTTCACCAAAATTCTAAACTAAGCTGGTAATCAAAATACTTAAACAATAGAGATTTGGAAAGAACTTGCTAGAATATAAACTACACTTAGTATAGGGTGATACCTTTCTTCATTAATTCAATTTAATGAATGTGAAGTGTGTTTGTAATACACACCTCTCAATAGAGAAAACTGGTGTAAGGGGACAAGGGGAAGATTTGCTGAGTACTTGATTTGTAAATGTTGTTGAGCTGGTATGCAGGAATGTCTTGTATCTTGGCATGTTAACTTCAGATGCCATGTTAGCTTCAGTAGCGTTAATTAAGTACAGTAGTGTTTCTGCTACAGTAGTTTTAGTTACTACTGTAACTTCAAAATGTGAAGGTAAAATCAAGACTTTGTGTGCAACTTGTGCCATAGCCATGAAATGTTGTGCTTCACAGCTAAATTGAACTGTGTCCTTTTTGATTGCTATAACGTGCACCAGATTGTATTTAGTATGCTTTTGAAACAGTTGTGTACCATAACCATTAATTAATTTCTCTATGGAACAGTCTGGTAATGATCCGAAGTTTCATGGTAGCTGGAATTAAATTTCTTCATAATATGTGTTATTGTTTTGGTTTACTTTTCTCTTCCAGTATATAATTGAAAGTGCCCGTCAGAGACCTCCCAAAAGAAAATATTTATCCAGTGGAAGGTAGTAAGAATTTTGGTATATAGTTTTTAAATAGCATTTCTTTGATTTAGTTTTAATTACATTTTAAGCTTTTTTTTTCAATTTCAGAAAATCTGTATTTCAAAAACTCTATGATTTATATATAGAAGAATGTGAAAAAGAGCCTGAGATAAAGGTAAGTGGAAATTGCTGAGAATCTTCTCATTGCTGGCTAAGCAGGCAAGTTCAGAAGATGTATTTTTTTTAGGTTTTTTTTTTTAATTTTGGTTCCTCTGTTATAAAAAGAATAAACTCTGGTTAGTGTAGTAGTTACCTAAGGCTAAGACTACAGGAAAAATGGTTATTATGGCTTTTGGACTAAACTGTGTAGTTTAATAGCATCATCTTAGTTGAGCTTGAAATAAAAACAAGGTGATGGGAGGGCCAGTGACTACCTGGTAACTCTAAATCTGTTTTCAAAGGTAAAAAAATAAAATGCTGGCAGAGGCTTGTAAGGATCATACTCTTAAGATACTTTACTGTGCATGAAAAGAGGATTTCCAAAAAATGGTGTATATAACAAGTTTTTTAGGTAACAGTACTATTAAAATGAGTAAGGCCTAGACTGGCTTGAGTGACCTGTTTGTTGTGACTTAATCCTCTGTCTCTAAAGTCAGTTGTGGTCAAGTTCAGGCACAGTGCCAATACCACTCGTATTGTTGTCAGTATCACTATTTTAGAATCAGTTGCTTTAGCCTGACTGCCATGGGAAAAAAACTTGGAGAATTTCTTAGAATCTGGGCTTTGTAAATTCAGATTTACTTCCTGGATATCTGATGACCTGCCAAGGCATTTTGTGTTAGCAAATGTTAGCAAAAAGCACAAACAGGTTTAGCAACAAAAAATTTATGATGTAAAAGGCACAAGCTGCTTTGCTTAACTGTGAATATCAAATGGATTGAGAAGACAAGCTGTGAAATCTGCTGTATTGCTGCTTCCCAAGGAATTAAAAAGCAGTGAGGAGACAAATGGGAATGAGATATTAGTTACTGAACACCTGTAATTCTTTTTGCTGATTCTGCTGTAGTTGATATTATATGGCACATGGTGCTGATTCAAATCACAAATGTGAGTACAGTGTTAAGCAAATTACAGGCTTGAAAAGATTAAAACATCAGTGATGAATGGGTAACAAAATATTTGAGCAGCAGGGAGAAGATTAGGCTTGCTAGACTAGAGTCAGTAAAAAAGTAGGATTTTAGTACGATAGTTTTTTGTAAGCTAGAAGGTGCTCAGCAAACCCAACTACAGTAAAATTGAAATAGTGAAGATAGTTGTAACATCACAGTAGATGAAGTGGATAATTGTTCATCTAGAGTTGAGTAAAAATTTAAGTTCTTTGTTGGAAGAGTGGAAGCTGATTGGGTTAGATAAATTTGTATTTAGAGTCCTTATTCACTGAACGAAGATGTAGGTAGTTAGTAGGTATCTTGATCTTGTGTTATGGGTTGTAATTATTGAAAATTAGAAGCTCAAAATTTAGGTGCAAAGCTTAGAAGATAATGCTGTTGTGAGACTTAATCCATGAGCATAGGACTGCCCGATAAAACTGGAGAAGGAAACAGCATTTTAACTAGAATTTGGCCAGTGACTTCAATATAGCTTCAAGGTTTTAGTAGACAGAACTATCAAAGTTTCTGTTCCAGTATTGCACTAGTTTGATGGTACAAGTTGTAATTGCATTGCCCACTTGGAAGTAATTTTTAAACTGACATTGAACATTATTTTACACTCTTAACTTTCTTCCTTTATCTTAGCTCTTTTAGCACTGCATCTCTCCCATGTTCGTTTTCTACCCTGCAATTTACTTGGTCACTCATGTCTCTGGTCTTGGTGTTCCTAGGGAAGACCAGATGTTCCACAGTAATTCCTGAAGTACTAATTAGTTATTCATCCTCTCTTAGTTCAGTCTGACCAGCTTCACTACTTCTCAGTGTCTCTTCTACTTGTGTGTATGCACACTAGGGAGAGAGCGCTAACTGTTGAGGTGATTATCTAGTTTCTATCTCCGTTTCCTTTGGACTCTAGTATGTAGCGTTTCTGTACCTAAAAGCTGAAAGAAAGAAAAATCATAACAATTATTTTGGAAGCAGTGTTAAACATGAATGTGGAAACAAGCCTGGTCTGTGGCCTAGAAGGATCTATGCTAGGCAGGTAAATCTGATGAGCTCCGCTATGAAAAAATAAAAATAAAAATTACCTGTTCTCAACTGACAGGTGCACATGGTAGCATAAGTGTGCAAGGATGAAAACATTGCAGAGTAATGAAGGTTTCAGAATGCTGTTAACAAAAGTAATTTTAGTTTTATCTTGGACTAGGGCAAAAATAATAAAGCATACAAAAGCACTTTTACAGTAAAGTAGCGGATAAAAGGTCCCCATGTGTTGCCTGATCTAGTTGAGAGGCGTCCCTGTCCATGACGGGGAGGTTGGATTAAATGATCTCTAAGGTCCCTTCCAGCCCAGGCTATTTATGATTCTATGATTTGATGAGTATGCTGGTAGCTGTGGGGAATTAGTAATTATGATACATGAGTAAACCAAATGGTGCCAGATAAGTGGGGTGTTTTTTGTTTGGTTTGATGGGGTTTTGTGGTCCTTAATTAATCTCTAATGGTGATGACTGACAGAGGCAGAGTTGGATGTATTTGGGAAATAGTGTAAAACACCATATAGAATCATAGAATCGTAAAGGTTGGAAAGGACCTTAAGATCATCAAGTCCAACCTACAGCCCTACATCACCATAACACTAAACCATCTCCTGAAGTGCCACATCCAGCCGTTTTTTAAACACAGCCAGGGGTGGTGACTCCACCACCTCCTTTGGCAACCCATTCCAATGCTTCACCACCCTTTCAGAGAAGAAGTTTTCCCTAATCATCCATATGGAATACATCTTTCTGTTCTTGAAGAAGATATAACTAACTCGCATATATAAGGTGAGGAAATTGAGTGTAAGAATGCACTTGTGGTGGTTTGGCCCTGGCTGGAGGCCAGGAGCTCACCAAAGCCGCTCTATCCCCCTTTTTAGATGGACAGGGGAGAGATAAGATGTAACAAGAGGGTTAAGTGGGTTAAGATAAAAAGCAGTTTAATACAGGAATAGCAAATGCCATGCACGGAAGCAAAGCAAAACAAAGATTATTCTCTACTTCCCATCGGCGGGCAATGTCCGGCCTCTTTCCCAGGAAGCAGGGCTCCAGTACGCGTAGCGGTTGCTCCGGAGGACAAACACAAACAGCGAATGCCCCCCCACTTCCCTCTTCCCTCTCGCTTTTATATCTGAGCTGACGTCATATGGTATGGAATACCCCATTGGTCAATTTGGGTCAGCTGGCCCAGCTGTATCCCCTCCCAAGATGTTGCTCACACCCAACCTACTGTTGGGGGAATGTTGGAAGACCGCAGCCTTGGTGCTGTGTGAGCACTGCTCAGCAGTAGCCAAAACACTGGGGTGCTATCAACACCCTTCCAGCTACCACTCCAAAAACATAGCACCAAGAGAGCTGCTGTGGGAAGATTAACTGCACCTCAGCCTGACCCAGTACAGGCTGAAGCAGGGAGACTGTTCAGACCATAGTACTCCCGAAGCTTGGTCTGCGAAAACTTACCTTTGGTGCTTTGTGTGAAACGAAAATGTTCTCTTGCCTTTACTACAGAGGCTGCACAGCCCTTGTCTTTGAGCTAATACTAGTCTCTGTTGGAACAGCAGCCTAAAGATTGACAGAGCCAGTTACATGCTAATGGAAGTACATTGAGGGGTGGAGTGTCCTCTCCGGATCTGATTTCAGTTCAGCTAGCTCACAAAGATCTTTAGGCTTCAGTTTATTCGTTGTATTTTGTAACCAAAAAGTGATGCTTCCACAAGTCGTTTCATTGGGTCAGCTTTTATTTTTCAGTCAATGTATATACAAAAATCTGCTTTGCTTTTTCTGCTTCCTGAAAGACTAGTGCTTAGCATTGTTTGTGAAGTTAATTTTCAAAGACTTGATAGTTCTGTTGGAAGAATGAATTAATGAAACGTGCCCAAAGTCAAGGAACAACTTTGGGTGCTTGTTTCAGATTTCCATTTCAGAGATACAGTAAATAGCGACAGTTGCTTTTTTATGTGGATAAAAAGCCAAAGCTGGCTGATTGTTTTGAACAAAAACTAAAAATCTAAATGAAAACATAACATGCTATTCACCAAATAAATTATTTAAGGTATGATGCAATTAAGTCAATTTAATTACATTTACAGTTGAATTACTGTTACATAATTTACTTACGAGGTGTATAGGGAGCAGAGGCTTTCCATAAAATAAATCTCATGGCTATTTCTTCCATGCGTAGACAAATTTCTGGGGAAAAAAAAAAAGATGAATTCTTTCTTTACAAATTCTCCAAGTGGTTAATAGTTAGTATGAATTATTCAGCATTTGTATTTTGGATGGAATAATACCCTTAATTGAATTATCCTTTTTCTTCAGTTCATGAAAATAGCAAAGTTGAATTACAAGGGTTAATAGTATTATTAGTAACAACTTCTAGAGTCAGTTTTGCTTCTGTGCAATGATAGAGGAATGTAATTGTTTTTCTGGTTGCCTTTTTTTTTAAAAAAATAAAACATTAGTGTAAATAATTAATTTCTTTTTAGCCTCTCTTAAATGACGTGATGATTCTTTTTTTTTTAATCAGCTCTTACACAATTCTTATATTCTTTTCTACCCTAATGCCTTTGCATAACTAAATATGAAAGTATTAATCTGTCCAGCACTCGGGAAGAAGTACGAAGACTTTTTCCTTAAAATATGACAGTGCCTCGATTCTTAAGAGAAAATATGTCAGAGTAGTTGAGTGTGTTGCCTTCGCTCTCAGGTGGGATTTACTGTACCTCGGGCTGCTGTACGGTGTGCCCAAGTGAAAGCCCAGTAGCTCTGTCTCTGCCGCGATGTGTCTGAAAGTTGAAGCAGTGCCCATGGAGGCTTCTGGGTTCTGGGGCTGGTGTTGGGAAGAGTTAATGGGAGTTTTAACTGGAGAAGGTTTTGCGTAACGGGCTGCATCTCCAGAGTCCTGTATGAGGAGTTGGCTTTCCAAAGCAGTTTCTATCTGTATTGTTGCCATGACATATTTTCCACCCTTTTTTTCCTGCTCCTCCAGTTCTTTTCCACGTAAATTCTCCAGGGTTTATATGCTGCTTTGCCCTTTTCTTTGTGTTAGTTTCCATGATTTCTACGCTGTAAAAGCTAGGCAGATGTAGTCACCATCCTTCATGATGCCTGGGGAAGAGTTAACTTTGGGCAGTGGTTTTAAAGCTACATAGCGAGAGATGGAAGAGAGTTCCCTTCTTTTTTTTTCTGCATACCTGGAATTCTAGAATGTTGGATTATATCTCTGTAGGACTTGGGGTTTTGCTTTCAGCCCTTTTCTCTTAGTTCATTCCCCTATAAGTGATGATTCAGCATTCTGTCTTACTATCTCTGGAAAGATGAATTTGTTCAAAAAAAGATAGCCCACTACTATTTAGTTGGATGTATGTGAAATGAGTGGTTGGGCAGCTTAGTAGAGTGGTAGTTTTGACTTCCAATGTATGACTCCACACAGAGGTAGTATTCAGCCATGAAACCTGACCTTCAGTTGGAAGGTTTAAAAATTATCTGAGATTTAGAATTCATTGATTTACATTCTAAAGGGACTTGTAAAATGTTTAAATTTGTAAGATGTGTATGGGGGCCTTTGAAACACGCTAATTAATTTTGAAGATCTGTTACGCATGGAAAAAAATCATTCTTACAATTAAATAAGGGAGTGCTCTCTGCAACTGCTGGATCAGATTTCAGTGAGTACAGACAAGGTAGTGCAATTAAAGCTTCCAAATGCTGTAATTCAGTATTTTAATCCTGGGAAGAAATATCTGCTTCTGTTAGGAATATTCAAAAGTACTGAATATATTGTTGTTCTCAAACAATGTATAGTGTATAAATGATGCTCATAGAAGTGATACAAATAGTAATGCCCTGTAAGTTTACAGCATTCTTAACTCTGTTGTCTATGGACTTAACAATTCAAGGTGTGGGTTTTTTAACTTAAATAGGTGTGGTTTGTTGGGGTTTTTTTTAAAACCTAAGTATAACAATACATAACATACATCCTGTGCTGAATATACAGTCAAATTAAATTTAACTTGGCTTGTGTAGGTATGTGCTTCAACATTAATCTGAATAGTACTCGTATTCTAGCAATTGTTTTGATTTCTGCTAATTACTTGATAGTATTATGTTCATGAGCAATGTTTACTTTTAAAGCAGAAGCTGAGGCGAAATGTGAATTTACTTGAGAAGCTGGTTATGCAGGAAACCTTGTCATGTCTGGTAGTGAACCTCTATCCAGGAAATGAGGGTTATTCACTTATGCTCAGGGGAAAAAATGGTTCAGGTAATCTTTTTGTTCTCTAATTTTTGAAAATAATCCAAATGCTCTATAAATAGAATGTGTCGTTGCTTATATTTAACTGTTTTACTTCTAACATAATCCCTTGTGTGGAGGAAAAAAAAAACAAAAACAACAAAACAAAGCTATAAAAAGCCCCAGCTGTACTTGAATTAAAAATTTTCATAAAACTACGAGGTGCTTAGAAACGATCTCTGACTGTGCAGTATAAGTCAGTAGTCTTCCAGTCTCTTACTTCCCCTTAGCTTTCCAAGTTGCTTATCTGAGTTTCTCTCACTTGAGGTTCCTTCTGTCAAATTGTTTCTTTCCCTGCTTCCTAAAACTAGGTCTGACTAAAGGCATCTCTGTTCCAGTTGGGTTCCATCTTCATGCCACTGGTACTGTGATGTGCAATAAGAGCATACATATATTGGCTGGGAGCAAAAATTTAGTCCTGTTGACCTATTAAAAGCAAAATAAAGCTCTGGGAAGAGAAATGGATGTAGAAATTAATACTGTGCAAAAAAAAATGTGCCTGTCTCGATAGTTTTCCACTGGCCCTGCTGTTTCCTGTGGGAAGATTGGGTTTAGAGTTCACATTGTAAACGTTTAAACTTGAAAAGCAACATGTTTTGTTTAAATACAGATTCTGAGACCATTCGGCTGCCTTATGAGGAAGGAGAGCTGCTTGAATATTTGGATGCAGAGGAGTTACCACCTATTTTGGTTGATCTTTTAGAAAAATCTCAGGTTTGAAAGTTTTGTTTTCAAAGAGAACTTATTCTTTGCATCCAGATAGACCTTGTTTTTTTTGAATGCTTCACACTGGCAATTCCAACCACAAGTTGTAAAACACTTGTGCGTTTGTAACTGTAATATTTAATGCCCCAAATATTTTATTGATACATACGAAAAAAATAATAATAAATATTGGGGACAAAGGAGTAGAAGCTTGGCTAGGGCTGCCAGACAACTTCAGCTCTGTGCTATAGCAAAATGTTCTTTGTTCTTTGTCATTCTGAAATGTTTGGCCTGGGAATTTCTTGGAATTACATTGCTGGCACATTCCAACACTGTATTTGTAGCTTGTGTTTTAGGTATGTCTAGGTGTATAGTAAAGACCACTGATCTGAAAAATTAATTATTTGTTTTATTCATAATATTGCTAGATTTTATATTACATGTAAGAATCATCTTTTTCTGAAAAAAAATCAGCTGAGGCAGATTGGTAAATATTTTGTTTATTTACAAGTTGTTTTTTGTTTCAATTAGGTTAATATTTTTCATTGTGGATGTGTCATAGCAGAAATACGTGACTATAGGCAGTCTGGTAACATGAAATCTCCGACGTACCAAAGCAAGCACATTCTTTTGCGTCCTACAATGCAGGTGAGAAGTGTTTTGATCAATTCCTCAGTGTTATAATAGTTGCTAAACTGGTTATGAGCTATTACTGAACATGTGTTGAGAAATCTTATTTAGTTGAAAGCTAATTACTGTTATGTCTTCCTCCTCAGACTTTAATTTGTGATGTGCACTCTATAACAAGTGACAACCACAAATGGACACAGGTGGGTTAGCAGTTATTTAAAAACTTTATAGTGATGCCGTAAATACACAGTAAAGTACAAGCAAATTTGACATGTTTAATAAAATCTGATTAAACTGATTATATTTTTCATTAATTCAAACTGTCAGCCATATACATAGTGGTGCATGGTACACGCTCAAGCTGCCAAATTAAGTTGTTAATAGCATCTTCCCACAAGATGTCATAGAAAACAATAGGAGTTTGTGCAGTCAGACCTTAAATTATGGTAATGAAGAGTGACAGTATTGGGAATTACTCTAACTAGTCTACCTTACTTCATTCATCTCCAACATACAGCCCCAGAACAGCAGTTGGAGTTCAATGGCAGTTACTCCTCTAGCATCATTTTACTATTGGTACTGATACAGTAAAGAGAATCTTAAGTAAGTACGGTTGTATAGTTTATAGTTAGTTACGTACTGAATGGCACAATGTGCTCAACGTGCTCATTTGTATTTCAGAGCCACAGTCATGCTCAAATCCATTTCTCGTTGTAATCTGAACTCCCAGGTAGATCATCTTTGTAGCATTGGTTCCCTGTCCATCAGTACCAATCACTGACAGAAAATGGATTTCCTTGCTGCTCATACTGTGTTTAAAACAAACACAGAAAACGCAAACAACAAAAAAAGAATATGCCCCTTACTTTTCAGAAGGATTTCTTTTCTACTGGAACCACCACCCAAACCTCTGTAACTCATAGTAATGGTTAGTGTTACTTAGCTGTTGAAACTTTTCTTTTGTTTACTATCCACACACCATTTTTTCATTTTTCTTTATGATAACATGCACGTATGCATAGGTTAGGTATATATAGATATAACTACTGTAAAAGTCTTTGTATTTTTACATTTATTAATAGCTGTGTGTATTACAGGAAGACAAGCTCCTACTTGAGAGCCAACTTATTTTGGCTACAGCAGAGCCTTTGTGTCTTGATCCTTCAATAGCAGTGACCTGTACTACAAACAGACTCCTGTACAACAAGCAGAAGATGAATACTCGCCCAATGAAACGGTAGTTTTCATTATGAAGCATGTTGAGACTTTCTTTGAAATTTTATGTTGTGTTTCAAAAATTAAGTAATGCTTTATGTGAAAATTTTGCTTCTCATGTAATGTCACACAGCATCCTCATAGGTAAACTGTGGAAGTGTGGTCTGGATGACCGAATAGTGAGGTGGGTTGTTAACTGGTTGAAGGGAAGCAGCCAGAGAGCTGTGGTCAATGGGGCAGAGTCTAGTTGGAGGCCTGTGTCTAGTAGGGTCCCCCAGGGGTCAGTGCTGGGGCCGGTGCTGTTCAATATATTCATCAATGACCTCGATGAGGGATTAGGGAGCACTGTCAGCAAGTTTACTGATGACAAAAAACTGGGAGGAGTGGTTGACACAGCAGGAGGCTGTGCTGCCATTCAGAGAGACCTGGACAGGCTGGGCAGGGAGAAATCTTGTGAAATTCAGCAAGGGCAAGTGTAGAATTTTGCACTTGGGAAAGAATAACTCCATGTGCCAATATTGGTTGGGGACTGCCCTGCTGGAGAGCAGCGCAGGGGAAAGGGACCTGGGGGTTCTAGTGGACAGCAGGATGACCATGAGCCAGCACTGTGCCCTCGTGGCCAGGAAGGGCAATGGCATCCTGGGGTGTATTAGAAGGGGAATAGCAAGTAGGTCGAGAGAGGTCCTCCTCCCCTTCTATGCCACCCTGGTGAGGCCACATTTGGAATCTTGTGTCCAGTTCTGGGCCCCTCAGCTCAAGAGAGACAGTGAGCTGCTGGAGAGAGTCCAGCGCAGAGCCACAAAGATGATGAAGGGAGTGGAACATCTCCCTTGGGAGGAAAGGCTGAAGGAGCTGGGTCTCTTGAGCTTGGAGAAGAGGAGGCTGAGGGGTGACCTCATTAATGTTTATAAATATGTCAAGGGGGAATGTCAGGAGGACAATGCCAGGCTGTTTTCACTGATGTCCAATGACAGGACAAGGGGCAGTGGATACAAGCTGGAGCATAGGAGGTTCCACAGAAGTATTAGAAAAAACTCTTTCCCTGTGAGGGTGATAGCACTGGCACAGGCTGCCCAGGGAGGTTGTGGAGTCTTCTTCTCTGAAGACATTCAAAACTCGCCTGGACACATTCCTGTGTGACCTGCTGTAGGTGATCCTGCTCTGGCAGTGAGGCTGGACTAGATGATCTTTTGAGGTCCCTTCCAACCCCTGACATTCTGTGATTCTCTGTAATGCCTACTTAAATATGAGCACTATGAGAAACAGTCAAGAGATTATGTCTTATGTTTAAGTGCTTCACATTGTATTATGTTTCAGTTAGTAGCAGATAATAGTCTATCGAAAGAATGAGTGTCATAGAATCATAGAATGGCCTAGGCTGGAAGGGACCTTAGAGATCATTTTAATCCAGCCTCCCTGTATATACTCAATCCATTGTATTGCAGTTCTGATTTTGCCTTTTGGCATAATTTTGAGGCATAAGCTGAAGCAGATGGCAGCTCATTAATGGAAAATGTATAAATGGATAAGCTGCATATTGGTCTCTGATCTGTGAAAAACTACATACAAATTTAGTGGTGAACAAGGAGATTGAGGGAACTATTTATATGCTTGACATTCAGACTGAGCAATAGTGTAGGCATATTGGAGTCTTAGAAGACTTAAAAGTAGTGTGGAATGCACTATATACAGAAGCTTGAAATGAATCACATGTATTCTACTAAAAGTTGCATTCACTCTGTAGAATGAAAATGTACTAACGGTCTGTCAGAATTACTGAAATATTTAAAAGTAGATTTGCATTAAAATACTACACTAATATAAAATCAGTGGTAATGTCTAAAAATGTATAAATAGTGAAATTGATCAAGCTGTCCTTAGAATTGGTGCTTGGTGGTCAACAAGCATTCCACTAGAAAAATTAAATGATGTCCTGAATGCGTTCATATATCAACAGGCTTGGCATGAGACAAAGAATGGAGGGTAGTTACTTTGTTTATAAACTTATATAACCAATACACAAATCTTTTGACAGAACTGAAATATATGTTAGTATACAAATATTTTAAGGTCGACACATTCTCAGTTACTCATTTTGACAATGTACTTCAATTATACATTTCAAAAATGAAATGAGTCTTAGTGCTGAAACACAGGAACAGAACAGTAGTATTTTTCAAAAATATAAAATCAGGAGTTAGAGTTGTACAGTGTAATCCAGAATAGCAATTTAAAATGAATATTTTAGAACCTGCCTTTTGATCTCAATATGAGTAACGTTTCACTGCATATTTTTGTGTTTGTACACAGGCAGTGGGAAAATTCGTTTTGATGGTTTTACAAGCTTGTCTGTCCTTTTACCACAGATGCTTCAAAAGGTACTCAAGGTCATCTCTGAACAGACAGCAGGAAGTAGCTCACTATTCAACTCCGCCTCAGCTCAGACTACTTGACTACTTACAGAAAAGAAAGGAGAGGAAAGGAACCCAGCAGTATGACCTCAAGATTTCTAAAGCTGGAAATGTAAGTGTTCTGAGACGTAGGTGGGTATACTTCTAACTATTAAATTTAAAGCTTCTAATACATTAATACTGGTTTTTTATCTTCCAGTGTGTAGATATGTGGAAACAGAACCCTTGCTACTTGACTGCACCTTCTGAAGTGGATGTAAGTGCAGTTATTACTGTTAGCAATTACTAGCAAATCTATTCAACATTGTATTGTATGAAGTGCCTAAAGAGTATCCAGTGTCAAAGAATGACCTTTAAAAAACTGGGAGTGGCTTCAACATTTAAAAAGATTTTTCTGTACCATAAGGTATAAACAGAAGCTAAATTACATTGGAATTCATTGCAATTGTAAGCTGACAGTTTGGATGAATTAACCATGCAAACGGACCTTTAGCATTTATGTGTGGCTTCAGTGAGCACACGTGTATTTGAAGGTATCTGATAATATAAAAAGCAGAAAAAGAAATGAGGAAAGGAAGTTATTTTAAAGTGAGTCACTTCTCAGCTTGGTGGAAATTCCTCTTCTTTGACATGTTATGATACTATGGGACATAATGTTTTCCAAAGTTTAATTTTTTTTATACAGAGAATTTGAGGTAGGAATTCTTCTGATTACTGTGTGTGCATTCTCTGTTTGGGGACATTGATGTTCTCTGTTTCTGGCACATGGCCAAAACTCATACTACTAGCCTGCAGAATGAACTCAGTAGACTAGACAAGATTGTAGCTTTGGACTTAATAGGGCTGGCAGGAATGCACATTCTGCATGAAATGATGTAAGTTTTTACAAACCTCCTCTCTCTTTGCGCTTTGACAATGTTGTATCTGACCTAGAGTCTGGTATTGTGAAATTTCTTGACCAAACCACATTGCAGGCAGAGATTTTGATCTGTAGTCTTAAGCCATGTCTCACAATTCTGTTAAGTTTAACATCGCAAATATGGCTTAACGGAATAAATGTGAAGTTTTGAAGGTGCTCCACTTTACCTCTCCTGAATGCATAACACGAAGAGGGGACATTTTACAAAGTATCGGGCTATCTTTGTCTGTTTTCACTTTAAGAATATAATGTTAACCACTCCTAAAAACAAGAAGCTGTGCTGACTGACTTAAATCTGGCCCAGTATCATAGAATTTTTTGGGATGGAAGGAACCTTTAAAGGTCATCTAGTCCAACCCCTCTGCAATGAGCAGGGACATCTTTAACTAGATTGAGTTGCTTAGAGCCCCCTCAAGCCTGACCTTGAATGCTTCCAAGGATGAGACTTTTACCACCTTCCTGGACAACCTGTTCCAGTGTTTCAGTACCATCTTGTAAAAAAAAAATTAAAAATCTTCCTTTTGGCTAGTCTAAATCTACCCTCTTAGTTTAAAACCATTACCCTGTGCCTTATCGCAAACAGACCCTGCTAAAATGTTGGTCCCCATTTTTTTGACGCCCTTTAAGTATTGAAAGGCTGTAATAAGGTCTTCCATCTCCCCAGAGCCCTCTTTTGCAGGCTGAACAGCCCCAACACTTTCAGCCTGTCTTCGCAGAAGATGTGTTCTGTTCCTCTGATCATTTTTGTGGCCCTCCTCTGGACTCACTTCAACAGGTCTCTGTCGTGTGCTGAGGACTCTATAGAGTTAAGCACAGCACTGCAGGTGGGGTCTTACCAGAGCAGAGTAGAGGGGTGGAATCACCTCTCTCAACCTGTTGGCCACCCTTCTTTTATGTAGCGCAGGATGCGACTGGCCTTCTGGGCTATGGAGCACACGTCGTTAGCTCGTGTCCAGCTTTTCATCCACCAGTACCCCCAAGTCCTCTGCAGGGCTGCTCTCAATCCTCTCATCCTCCAGCCTATATTGATACTGGGGGTTTTCCTGACCCGGGTGCAGGACCTTGCACTTGGCCTTTTTGAACCTCATGAGGTTCACATGAGCCCAGTACTCATCAACCTTGTCCAGGTCCCTCTGAATGGCATCCTGTCCCTCAGGTGTGTGAGCCACATCACGGAGCTTGGTGTCATCTGCAAACTTGTGGAGGGTGCACTCAATGCCACTGTCTATGTCATTGATGAAGATATTAAAGGACACTGGTCCCAGGATGGATTCCTGAAGGACACCACTCATCACTGATCTCCATCTGGTTAACAAGCCATTCACCACTATCCTCTGGATGCAACCATCCAACCCATTATTCTTCATCCACCAAACAGTCCACCCATCAAATTCATCCAAATGTGACTATTATTCTTTTTTTTTTTTCCTGATATCTCCATTTTCTTTCAGGTGGAAAAATATGCCAAAGTGGAAAAGTCTATCAAGCCTGATGACTCACAACCAACTGTCTGGCCAGCACATGTGAGTAGTTCAGGCCTTTGGCCGAACTTCTCTGTCTCTGGTTAAAATGCCTCTTGTTTCAATGAAATCAAAGTAATGTGGCAATGCTCTTTCCTCTCCCAATTTAATTAATCTTCCATGTGTTATATAGGGACGGAAAGATTACCACGGATACTTGGAATTTCATACAGTGCAGCATAAATGTGGTTGGTCTTGTGGTTTCCTTGGGTTTTCCAGAAATACACGGAAAAGCTGCTTTTATCTCCCAAGTAACATGTGCAGTTGCTATATAGAAAAGAAAGCGTAATAATTCATAGAAAGCAGTACTCTGCTCAACAGATTGCTTTCTTCACTCAGTCAAACACTGGTGGAAAAGAGCTTCTGTTAAAATGTTAAATTTTGAAAGAGATTAAGCATTATTAAATACCTCTTTCAAAAAGCTATTTCTGTAATGTTTAAATTGAACCTTAAGATTTTTGGCACAAATTACATGACTTAAGAAGAATTCATTTAATATAATGAACCACAAATTCATTAATTCTTTATTTCGAAAGCAAAGTAATACTTTCCCATAGAACTTAATCTTCATTGCCGACATTTTCCTTGGAACATTTTTTTACATTGTCACAATTCTTACAAAACTGTTTCTATGTATGTTTACCTAGTCTGCCTTTCCGTATCTGATTGTTCAGGGTTTGCAATATTTTTGTATTTGTAAGAGACGCCAAAATGTTTTTCCTCTCGTCCTTTTAGATAAGTTCTTCTCAAATAATTTTAATTTAGTTAATGCACCCCTTCTTATAGAGTGTTTCTTAGTGCGTCATGTAGCATTGGTATATTTTACTAGTTGTTTCTCTTAATCAAAGTCTTAACCAAGTAATACTTTCTTCTGTCCTTTTAGGAAATAAAAGATGATTATGTGTTTGAATGTGAAGTTGGTAATCAGATTCAAAAAACAAAGCTGACCATTTTTCAGTCTCTTGGCAATCCCCTGTACTATGGTAAAATACAGACACTCAAAGGTGATGAGGAAAGTGACGTGTTAACTCCATCACAGTAAGTTACATGTTCTCTTAAACTGTGCTGTGATAGGACAGATAAAGGCTAACATTGCTTATAATTTTCAGTCATAAAAACACTCCACGCCTATAAATCTGATATAAGAGGGTTTTTTGAAAAATATAGGTAATGGATCTAAACATTTTTTAACCAAAACAAAAGTGTGTTCAAGCAACCAGCAATCTTTAAATGTACTTTTATGTTAAATCTGCATGGTCCTTTACATTAAAGATATACTGTAGAAAAAAATACCACCACCAGAAGACAGCCCGCTCAAATTGTGGAAACACTGTGAGACATGGTTAGCACCCTTTTCAAGTGTTACTCATAATTTACTTCTTGTCAAAATTTGGCTGATGCTGTGGAAACAGAAGACTTGCTTATGTCTACCCTTATGAAGAGAAATTTAGGATAAGTGATGAAGAAAAACATGAGCTCCTAAGAAACTTTTTTTATTGTTTTGAATCTGCTATTGTTGGTTATGGTTCTACAAAGACTCTTCATGGCTCTTTGTTGTGTGCACCACATTCTTTGAATGAACCTGTGCAGCAAAGTAGACCCTATAAAGTTCAGTAAAGGAAGGAGCAGTGAGACTGAGCAGACTTTAATTCTGTTGTGAAAGTTATTTTTGTTGTCTATTATGTAAATCCTATCTTTAAAAAAAAATCTTAAAATCTTCTTAATGCTAGAAATGTTTTATCCCAAGACTTGGCTATTTACTGTTTGTTTCTGTACTGCTGTGGTTTAACCTCAGCCCCACACTACTGCTAGCTCACTCCCCCAATCCCACCCCCTCCCGTAGTGGGATGGGGGGAGAATTGGAAGGGTAAAAGTGAGAAAACTTGTGAGTTGAGATAAAGGCAGTTTAATGGGTAAAGCAAAAGCCACAAGCTAATGCAAAGCGATATGAGGAAATCGTACACCACTTCCCGTGAACAGGCAGCTGTTCAACCTTCTCCAAGAAAGCAGAGCCCCACCATTCGTAAGGATTTCTTGGGAACACAAATGCCAGCATTCTGCATGTCCCCCCTTTCCTTCTCCCCCCAGCTTTATGTGCTGAGCATGATGCTGTATGGTGTGGGACATCCCTTTGGTCAGTTGGGGTCAGCTGTCCCAGCTGTGTCCCCTCCCAATTTTTTGTGCACCCCCAGCCTACTTGCTGGTGGGGTGGGGTGGATGAGAAGCAGAACAGGCCTTTGACTCTGTGTGAGCACTGCTTAGCAGTAACTAAAACATCCCTGAATTCTCAACACTCTTTCCAGCACAAATCCCAAACCACAGCCCCGTATCAGCTACTATGAAGAAAACTAACTCTACTGCAGCTAAAACCAGCACTCATACTTAGCACTGAGCTTCCTAGAACAGCAGTGCTAGTTTACAGCTGAGTAACAAGGCAAATTAAAAGGTTTTGGAGGTGTTAAATGCCTGGGTTGTGTTTTTTTTTTCTTTGGAGATCGCTGCTCTAGTCCATTAGTTGAAAAACATTAGCAGTTGAAGTTCATTGAAATTTGGATACTTCCTCATCAGGAAACTGTGTCATATGAAATGAATGATGTAGAAGATCTTTGTTTGTTTTACTGTAAAATAAAAACAGTGATTGTTTTTTTCTGAGCTAGACAAACAGATAAAAAGATCTGTAATTTTTAAAAAACAATCACTGAAGCAATAAGTTTCTGAACCATAAGTATTACACAGAAGAGAAATGCATATTTAGGAGTTCTGGAAAATCATGAGGAAACAGAATTTGCATAAGTGAAATCAAACAATGGAAACTGTTTGTTAAAATATTAGAGGTAGGGCTGTTTTTGACATACCCATAGGACACACTTATATTTCACTGTAAGTGTATTGATATGTTGATTTATACCTAAGTTTTCCCTTTTACTTTTTCAGGTAGCAATTCTGTAGCAGTTACTAATTCCATTTTTTCAAAGTATAAAATACAGAACTTCCATATTCTGCCTTTTTCTTTGTAGGTCATTCACTCTTAACGGAGAGCATATTAGACCATGTGTGTATATTGAATGTACAGTTAGGAAGCCAAGTTTGTATTTGAAATACTAAACAATATCCAGGCTTTTAAATGGATGTGGTCTGAAGAAACAGCATTGATATTTATTTGAGGTTTTGTGATTATAAAAATATGTTCCTTTAGTCCAAATCATGACTGAAAATGTATTCTACATTTTACATTTCAGGTTCCTTATTGGTTCGAAGACTGATGCTGAAAGGTAAATTAATGTAGTCTGTATAATCGTTTGGCTTGATGCCAAATAGTGGATTTTGTTCCTTTTAGCCACTATGGCTGCTAATGTTACAGTTATAGAAACAGATGCAGAACAGATAGGAAAATAAGAGTATTAAATCATCATCAGAAGTGGGGCATAGTGTGCAGTTTTTGTATTTAACAAGCAAGGAAGAATAGAGGACAGCAAATATGTGAGTACAGCTTGTCCCACTACCTAAATTTCGAGAATGTTGTTACAGCTATTTACATGATTATTCTTGATTACACATGTAATAGCAAAATTTTGAGAGCACTTAGTAGGAATTTCATCTTGACATTTTATGTGCTAAATTAGCAATCATGGAAATTGTTCATTTAAAATTTAAGTGTAATCTAGGACTTAAGTACATACAACTTAATCTAAGTGTGTTGTGCATTACTTGATTCAGCTTTCTTAAAGAAGCAAGTAACAAAACACTTTTCCCATATATTTTAGTTGTAGGATGTTTAGAAGTAGCAATTCTGGGATAACCGAGGCAGCAAAATAAGTACTTCTTCAAATGTTTGCCAGAATGCACCCCATTAGACACCTGTGTTTCTTTGTGCATGTGAACGCAGGACCTTTAAAAATCAATCTCTGTAAAAGCCAGTTGTGGTTTTGTGCCTTCGTAGGTGATCCTGAAGTGATGTATGTGCCCTGGCTCTTACCCACCCACCCTCTTCTCATGTGCCAGGCAGGGAGATGAATCCTTGATTTGGTCAAAAATCAGTAATAATATTCTTTGTTTTAATAGATAATTTTGATCAAGAAACTTGTTACTTATATTCTCTCCTGCCTCCTTTGTGCTGCTAGAGACTTCTCCTGGTTTGTGCTGTAAGCTGAATTGGAAGATTGATGGGCTGAAAACTAAAACAACAATAGTACCAGGGTCTAGCTTTAACTGGAATTGATTTCCTGATCGTGTTTGTAACTGGGCTGCACAAATCCTTCTATCAGGATACGCAGTTGGGTTTCAGGAACTACGACAAGAAGAGATAACAGAGGAGCAAGGAGGGCAGGACCACCTTTTCAAGTACACAGTATTTTATTACTCACATAAGAGCGTATTGAATCAGTGCTATGCTGGACTAAAGTGTAGTTCATCACATTTAGGTGTAGGCCAGTGGAAATACTCCAGCAGTTTTTCACTGAGGTTCAGTCTGCCAGAGTGTGAATGACAACAGATCTTCAGCTTGATTTTTTCATGTCTGCAAGGTCACCTTGTATATTTTGCTCATGTTGTGCAACAGTATTCCCTCAACTTGGTTCTCTCGCAGTAGTAGAGATGTAGTGTTTGGCCTGGTAGAACAGTATTTTGAACTTGTTTGCCTGATGCTATCGATGCTTTAAATTCCTGGATACGTCACTGCATGTTGGTTTCGTAGAGTAAGACTTGGCAGTCCTGGTGCCCAAAGAAGAGGGATCACTTCTGCTGTGATACCTGATTCTTGGATGTATGCTCACTATGGACCTCGTAGTTCATCCCTTCAGAGTCCTCATCTGACATAGACCTTCAAGCTAAAGGAGGGTTGACTGTTCTGCAGGGAACCTAAGCAGAGGACGTGGCTTTATAAAAGACTTTGGACCCATGTGACAGGAAGGAGATCCCCATTGACTGACATCCTAAAGAATTGCATTTGCTTTAGGGGAGGGAACTGTTGTGTCTACTGTTTCGCATATTATTGTGAAATACTGTTTCTTAAACTTGTTTCTTAAACTCTATTTTGCTTTAGAAAAAAAGGCAGTGATTAAAAGAAAAGTTAAAACAATGAATTTAAGAGAAGAGCCCAGGAACATAAAGTAGAAAGATACATGGCCATATAGATATATTTTATAAGTGTGCTTCTCTATTTTATATAGATATATACTTATGTAATATCTATTTATGTATAAAGTATATATTATATTAATGTATAACATATACAATTATGTGTTTACATATGTGTATCTGTGTTAGATATTCCAAGTTGTTAATTGTTTTATGTCATCATTTCTTGTTTCAGAGTGGTGAACCAGTATCAGGAATTAGTACAAAGCGAAGCTAAATGCCCTGTGAAAGTGTTTCATAATTCAGGTGGATCAGTCAATCTTAGTCATCTTTCTCCAGGGAAGGAAATGGAAGTGAGTTTATCGAGCTGTACATTTCTTTTAGTTGCACTTGATTATTGAATTATTAAAGTAATTTTTCCTATCTGCATTTTAAAGTAAAATAACCTAAAAAATTCCTTCTGAATTAATTTTTAAATTATTTATTATAATAATTATTCAACGTGAGTATATTAGAAAAGTTAGAAGAAAGCACTTTCATTTTCACTGTTCAAATGTTGTCTTTTAGCCACATCTTTTTTTTTTTTCCTATGTGTAATAGAATTAGCTCCAAGATTTTGTTGTGGCATTTTTATCTGTTCAGATGAACCTTTCATACAGTGGTATAGCAAAATGCAGCTGCGTGTTTTGTTTTACAGATCAGTAAACATAGAAGCAGATGTAGCAACTCAACTTCCTTTCTTTTACCTTTAGATATTATTAAAATTATTTTCTCTTTACTTTGAAGTGAAAAACTTTCAAAAAACAAAACATGAAAAGAAATCACAAAAAACTTGAAAGTTCATATGTTTGAATGCAGCAAGAACTACACATCCAGTAGAAATGTCTGCATTCCCAAATTCTTACGCCTGTTGGCATTGCTTTGTTTTACCTTCTGCTTCTGGCTTTCTTGGTCAGATTCAGTACTTGAGCAGTGAGCTGTATTTAGGCTCAAGCTCGTAAATGAATTTTGTATCCGTTGAGCTGTTCCCTTTCGTACATCTAAACCCCAACATTGTTCTGGAAGAGGTGCTCCTTGGTGTCAGCCAGCAGAACAGGCTGCAGAGGCCAGCAGTTGCAGAAAGGAGTAGAAAGTGTGCACACAAACACATGCACACGCACGCTTATGTCTGCATATATATATTAAAATCATAGAATAACTTAGGGTGGGCGAATACTGCTGGGAGTCATCGTGTCTGGCTGTCTAAGCCCCTACTGAAAGCTGGATCGGAGTAACTCAGGTTACTGTGTTTAATGATCTAGTCCACTTTTGAATAGGGCATTAGTCTTTATTTTCAAAATGAAGAAAGCAGATTTTAATAGTAAAAGAGGCAGGTAGTGCTCAAAATTTTCCTCAAAAGATTTTTTATAAGCAAGCAATTGGAAACATATAGAGGGAGTGACTTGTTACTGAGAAGCAGTGGAAGCTAAGCTCTCCCAAAAAAGTTTCATAATGCTGAATGCTCTGACTTGTTACCATGCACATCTGATTTAGGCTCCAGCATTGAAATATGCCAGTCACTTTGTTGACAGCCTCATTTTCTAGGTTCATTATTTGTTTGTTGAGATGTTACTTTCATTTATGGGACATCTGCTTCATAGGCAGAAATACATGAACTATAACTGTAAATGTGTTTCACTGTCAAGTCTTTCAACGGTGTCAGCTATTGGAATTTTGGATTTAGAGGTTGTTGTGAGTGACTCAGAACTACAGACTTGATTAACCAAAGTTACAAACAACTTGATATGTATGTTATAAGAACCAATAGAAAGAGGGCACCTTTCCTCTAAAAAGATCAGTGAAGTTCTGATCCCACTGAAGTCAGTGGGAAAATATGTATTGATTTTTGTGCATTCAGGATTGTCCTGAATACTTTTAAATTCCTGCTCCCAGAATCGAGAAATCTGATCCTGTTCTCTAAATCCACCTTGGATGGAAGTGGCAGATACATATGGATGGTGAATGAATTAAATTATGTCATTTTTTGAGACCAAATTCTCCTTTTCTCAAAAAAAATCCATCTGTCACTCTTGTATTTGTGAAAAATGCTAAGAAGGATATCAGAACTGCAGAGAGAAGGTGATTTTTTAATTATTTTTTGCTTGGTTTCAATTTTAACAGCACTTTCATGCTGTTTCTTGCTGATAAGCATTTAACTGAAAAGAGTTGGTCATAGAGAAAGGTTTGTGTTGGAAGGGACCTTAAAGATCATCTAGTTCCAACCCCCCTGCCATGGGCAGGGACACCTTCCACTAGACCAGCTTGTTCAAAGCCCCATCCGTCCTGGCCTTGAACACTTCCAGGGAGCAGAAATCCACAACTTCTCTGAGCAACCCGTGGCTCACCACCTTCACAGAAAGGACTTCTTTCTAATAGCTAGTCTAAATCTACTGTCTTCCAATTTAAAACCCCTGCCCCTCATGATATCACTACACTCACTGATCAAGAATCACTCCCCTTCTTTTCTATGTTTTTAAAGTAAACAAGTAAATAAAAATCTGAAGTGTTTGAAGGTGATTCTGTCATGGTTTTGAGAAGTCTAATACAAATTAATCGAATTGTCTTTTCTGTCCAATATGTGGAATCTCATATTATTGGTAGTGTTAATTTCTCTTTCTTCCTAGCAGCCAGAAAGTATATCAGGCTCTGTTCAGTCTTCAGTATTGGGGAAAGGTGTAAAACACCGACCTCCTCCCATCAAATTGCCTTCAAGTTCAGGAAGTAGCTCTTCAGGTAATTGCTTATTGACTCGGGCATCTCCTTTTTATGTGTTCTGCCTGTTGTAAAATGACATGATATCCCTTTAGTGTAGAGATGTAATAATTAAAAAAAAAATAATTAGTATCTTAGCTGGGGGAAAAACCACCATTTTTTAAATTCTGTATATATTGTTCAGAAAATTACATCTTAACAAATACTAGAGTTAACGTCCTCACAGAACAATAACCTATTTCAATTACGCTTTTTCAGGTAATATTTTTAGTTCACAACAGACAAGTGGCCATCTAAAATCCCCAACTCCTCCTCCTCCTTCTTCTAAGCCTCCTGGTCTTTCTCGGAAACAATCTATGGATCTTAATCAAGTTAGCATGCTCTCTCCAGCTGCCATGTCTCCTGCGAGCTCTTCACAAAGTGAGTCACGACCTAAATTCTCCATTAAATCTTAGGCTTTTGCATAAATGCTTCCCGAGATAAACTTCTTAACCTGTGGAATGATGAAACTTAACTGTACAGTGTACCCTACATTGTATAAGTTGTGCAGCTTTAGGCAGGTCTCTTGTTCACTGTATGTATTTTATGTTTATTGTAACTGTGTTTGTTTTTTCTGTATATATGTATGCACCCTCTGTGTATACGTTTTAATACATTTGATGCAATTAGTATGGTCTCATTTATGAAAGGCTGCTAGATGATGTGATGAGACAAAACTCCAAAGTATAGACTTTTTTTTTTCTCCTCCAGTGTAAAAATGGTATGTTAGATCAGTTTGCCTTTAAAGAATTTAAGCATCTGTTTTTTTAAATGTTATAGGAGCTGGTGCAGTTGTATCTCTATGTATGTATATAATCTGATCAGTCCCGAGGTGGTGATACAATAAACGATAAGATGATTTTTTTAAAACACTCCTACACTGTTCTACAAATCATTGCTGATGGCAAGTGTGGTGGTGATGCTGCTGATGATAGCACCATATTCTCAGGTGTTAAAATGTAAAGTGACATCCTAGTTAAGTATTTTCGTTAACACTGACAGGATCATTGTCATCATAGCTATAGATCATAAACGTTTTTTTAAAATATGTATGCGTCTTGAGACATTTCGTGAACAGTTTTGTACAAAGAGAAATCATAGCTACATATTTTCAGGTTTTTATGAATAATTGTATGCTGCACATTCCAGTATCCTGCACAGTATTATAATACTCTTTTTGCATTAAATAATTTAAAATCTGGATAGCTCAAAAGGCGTAACTTTTTCTGCATTCTTGTTTTGCACAAAGAAAAAAAAGAAAACTTATGGAAGTTTTCTTCTAACCTATATGACTCAACATGTTTACTGTGGCTTTGTGTTAGTGCTATGAAACGTGTAAATCTGCTGCACACAGTTGTTACTTTAAGGCTCTGGTCATAACAGCTGGACATTCACATTTATTTCCTTTCTTTCTGCAGGACATGAAAGCTAAAAAACCCAAACAAACAAACAAAAAAGCCCTTCTCAAGCCTTTGGGGGTTTTTTGTATAGTTTTTCTATTGATAAACTGTGCTTACTGCATCCACAACAAATACGGCAATACATGCAACACTTAAGCAGAAGGAATTAAACAGTAACTTTTAAAGATGCAGTATTATCTTCTGGTTCTTACATGTTAAGAAATATTTTTTTTTAATCAAAATTTGGCAAATGGGAGTTTAGCTACCTGATGAAATTTAGATTGATGCCATGATTATTGAAATAGTCTATGTTCTTTGTTGAATCTGTTGTTTTCCATGACATGTTTTTAACACGATGCTATTGTGCAGGCAGTGCATATAGGCTATGTGTTTAACAGTTTAGGACAAAACCATTAATTAGGTTAAAATGGTAACTAAGAAATTGTCTTATTTGGATTTAAGTATTTCTGTACAGAGTTAGGACCTAGTGGAGGATACAAATCAGTATATGGCTTAAGGAATTAAGCATGGAGAATGGGTTTTCTGTGTGATTATACTGCATCCTTAACAATGAGTGTGTGCTGCAACACTCGTGTAGGAATTAACACTTGCAGTCTGAAAACTGGAGCAAACTGTCAGTGCTAAATAAGACTCCATTAACCTTATTATACAAAAAGGACTGGCCTTTTATAACGAACTAGCACTTTTTATTTTTCTCAATGAGCAGGGTCTGGAACTCCTAAACCATCTACTCCTACTCCAACCAACACCCCTTCATCGACCCCACACCCTCCTGATGCTCAGAGCTCAACTCCTATTCCCCCTTCTGCCACCCCTACTCCCCAAGATTCAGGCTTCACCCCTCAGCCCACTTTGTTAACCCCATTTGCTCAGCAGCAAATGTCTCTGAGCCAGGCACTGCCTGTAATGACCATTCCTCTTTCCACCATGGTAACATCCATTACTACAGGAACAGCCTCCACCCAGGTCATGGCAAACCCCGCAGGACTTAACTTCATCAATGTAGTGGGCTCTGTGTGGTAAGTTCTTCATTATAATGATTTCTTAATTTGCCCTAGGTGGGTTGGGTATTGGGTAGAGAGGGTGGGAGTGGTACAGGACTGCCCAGCATCCGTTAGAGTAGATAGTTTTCAGGATCTTCAATACAAAAAGAGCATTCCCTTTGTAATTACATAGTGAAAAGCCACTCGAAGCTGTTTGCATTTCTCAATTGTAAGGCACCTAGAATATTGAAAGGGCCTGTTAAGGAAGACCTTTATTGCTTTCAGCTTTCTGGATGCATATAGTTTAATTTCATAAGGCTTAACCTCATTTAAAGTGGTTTCTGAGGTTTTGCTCTTACAAGTTTGAAAACTTCTTTTTATTAATCGGGGAGGAGGTAGAGTATCATATGCAGACCACTCTAAATGAAAAATTCAAATAGATTTGGTATTAAAGTGCCTGTGAATGAAAGATTGTATGTAAAATATAAGAAAACTAATCTATTTTCTAAGTTCATCAAACATTGAGGTTAAATAATTCTTTGATCCTTAAAACAAGTTTTGTATCTTAAAAAAAATAATGCTGCTGTCAAGAACAGACTGTATGGTATAATGTGAACTGCTTTTCATACTAAATGGAATTCTGTGGTAACTATAAGATGGTCAGTGTAAGACACATAATGTGCTTCAGACGCTTGAATTACTCATCCAGGATGTTCAGCAGCTGGTCACTATTCATTAGTGAGATGCTCTTTTTAAAGTGTAAAAAGAAAGCACAAAACCTGTTCCTTACCGGTTTGTTATGATAGTACAACCGTGTTGAAGACTGTTGATCTTTCAGTATTTCTAAAATAAAAAACCTTGTAGTTTGTTTTCCCTAGATTATACCAAAGAAAAACAAAACTGTATATGCCAAGAATTTGAATGGGCAAGGATTTAGTTGTTCAGACTTACGTGTGTCACTTGGGTTTGATGTGTTGTCTTTCCTCTTCTACAGTGGAGCACAGACACTGATGAGTGGTTCAAACCCTATGTTGGGGTGCAACACTGGTGCCATAGCCCCTGCGGGTATAAATCTGAGTGGCATTTTACCATCAGGAGGTCTGGTACCAAGTGCGCTGCCCGCTGCAATGCAGTCTGCCTCCCAAGCAGGTTAGTGTGTGTAAGCTGAAAAGCCACCCTTCAGGTAGGGACAGTGTGAAAAGATACTGTGAGCACAACGGGTGAAAGTGGCCGTTGTGGGTGTAGATTGTGGATGACTGGAGCTCGGGAAAAAACATACGGATTTTTGCATTGGAAGTGTAGATTGATGTTCATTTCATTTTTGAGAAGCTAGACTAGGGGTACGTACTCGGAACCTGGATTGTATAGTATGCTCTGTGGGAAGTTTGAGAGAAATTCCAAATTCAGGTGCAACGTTGATAATGATGACTGCCAGAAAAAAAGGTGTGACTGAACTTAGGAAGAGACCTCACTTTTTAAATGTGCGTGGCATTTTATTCTGGTACTGCTTTGTTCTAGTAGGACAGTTAATTAGTTCCTTATTTTCTTCAAATATGACTATTTAAATCTGTAGGCTTCAATATTCATTAGAGCAGGATTTAAATTATTATTTTTTTCTGAACGTATAGTAAAGAAACAAAATAAATACATGATTATGGAATCAGAATTATAGAAGAGACTTCAGCTTATCTGTCATGCTGAGACAGAGTCAAATCTGTCCAAACTGTACTGAACCAATGCGTATCTAAACTGTCTTTAAATACTCCTACTGAAGTAGATTCACATCTTCCTCGGTAGCTGCTTGGAGTAGTTCATTATCCGTACAAAGTGTTTCCTTCTGATTAAAGTGCATCTCCTTGACTGTGAATTAAATTGTATTTTTTTTCTCCTATTCCTTGCAGACATGAAAAAAGTCATTCATTCTTTCTCTTTGCTTTCTTAGCATCAAACATGCTGTCATGTTCCACATTTGTCTTCTCTTTCTGATAGGTCTCATTTTTTCAAACCTTTCATAATCCTGTCACTCTCTTCTAGACTGTCCAATTTGCTTACATCCTTCTTAAAATGTGATAACCAAAACTGGACACAAGCCTGAACTTGGCTGATTTACCACTGTGGAGCACAGCAGAATAAATGCATCTCATCTCTTTCACAACATTCCTGTTAACATTTCCCCAAATGAGGTCTGCCTATTTTTTATCTGTTTTTTTGTTTTGGTTTTGTGGTTTTTGGGTGGTTTTTTTTTTTTACAACAGCATTGCATTAGCATAAGAATGCCTTTACTCGTTTAGGCCAAAAATTCATCCCATTTATATTCTGTCTCTGACAGTTGCCATTAGAGGATACTTAGGAGAGAGTTTAAGATGAGACAAAAGTGTGAAGTGAAACATCCCTTGTACACAACTGTACCTCTTCTGGCAACCTACAGCTTTGAGACTTTCTCAGCTGAACGCTGTCCACCTGGATCTTTGTGCTTAATATCCCACGCTAGACTTCTAGTCTGTGGATTTACCTAATTGGTTTTTCAACCCATTTATATTTTTGGAATCTACGGCATCTTGTGACAGTGAGTTTTATAAATGTAAACTGTGTGAAGAGGTTCTTTTCTTTTGTGTATTCTGTTATTTGTGATATGGGTGATGCAGATATGTTTGTGACTTACTGTAACTTCTCGTGTCCTTTCTTGCTGTATAGACACAAAGCTAGTTACTCATGATTTTGTACTTGTTCACTTGTCACTTTTTAATTCGATGTTACTGAATTTTCAACCCTTTCTTCAGTTTACTAGGATTACTTTTAATTCTGATTCTTTCCTTTCAAGCCCTGTCAACCTTTACCAGCCTTTGGTGTCACAGATTCTTACGTGCTACGCTATTGCCCACATAACAGATGGAAGTAGTGAGCTGAGCTAGGTCTGTGGAAGACCTCTGGGGTTTCTGTTTGACGTTTGACAGCTGGAGCATTGTATCAGTTCTGTATCCACCTCATAGCCTACTACATGTACATCTTGTTTTAGCATAGCTTTGAAATATTTCATGTAGAATCATGCCAAAAGCCCTAGAAGTCAGATACATCTTGCCAGAAGGTCTTGGGAGGGTGGGCAGTTGGTACGACTCTGGGTGGGATTGTTTTCTGTTAATGATGGAGGAACTGAGAGCCTGTTAACTTCATTTTGCTCTTGGACAATTATGGATTTACTATACAAACAGTAAAACTTTTTAAAGCCAGGAGAAGAATCACTGGAGCGCTGTGTTCAGCTCTGGGGCCTGCAGCGTAAGAAAAACATGGACCTGGTCAAGTGGGTCCAGAGGAGGCCACAAAGATGAGCAAGGGGCTGGAGCACCTCTCCTGTGAGGACAGGCTGAGAGAGTTGGGCTTGTTCAGCCTGGAGAGGCTGAAGGGGGACCTTACAGCAGCCTTTCCAGTACCTGAAGGGGGCCTGCAGGAAAGCTGGGGAGGGACCCTTCATCAGGGAGTGTAGCGATAGGACGAGGGGTAACGGTTTTAAACTAGAGCAGGGTAGATTTAGGTTAAATATGAGAAAGAAATCCTTTTCTGTGAGGGTGGTGAGACACTGTGACAGGTTGCCCAGAACAGTTGTGGATGCTCCTCCCCTGGCATTGTTCAGGGCCAGCCTGGATGGGCCTTTGAGCAACCTGGTCTAGTGGGAGGTGTCCTTGCCCATGGCAGGACGATTGGAACTAGATGATCTTTAAGGTCATTTCCAACCCAAACCATTCTATAACTCTGATATTCTCCACGTTCACCTTTGTGTAATGCATTAAGAGATTATAGGTTACGGAGTACAGCATTTAGCAGTGACACGGATTTCTTTCAGTTTAGTCAGCTCGCTTGAACTTTTGAACCTTGAACTATGGACTTAACCAGCATTATGGAAAACGCAGTGTTGCATTACACATAAAATTTACACTTGCCGGTTTTCCAAATTCCAGATGTTTAGAAATAATACCAGTGGAAAGGTGTAGTAATTGCAGTACACATATGTAATTAAGTAAAGACTTCCTACTAATAAAAAGATGTTTTCTTTAACAGGCAGCCCCTTTGGTTTGAAAAATGCATCAAATCTTCGGCCTTTAAATCTTCTACAGGTAATTGATATACTTGGACACAATAATAATTTCTAGTATTTCTTTAGAGATATATTTAGTGCTGCTTACTGCATTGCACCCAACAAATCTTTGAAGCCAGTTGATCAGACAAACCATTTCCTGCAGATTTTATTTATTTTAAATTATTAGAATAATATAAAAAGCTACTTCCAAAAAGGTGGGAGTGATGTTCCTGGCTCACAACAAAGCAGCTAGTTCTGTTTAAAAATCTAAAAATGCTGACATTTGAATTCAAGAGATTGTATTTTAGGATTAATCTCTTTGCCTAAGCTTTTATTGCAAATCATTATTTAAACTGAAATGATGATTATTTTAAAAGTACAAAGCAGTATAGTAGAATCACTCAGGGGTTATACCTGTAATTCCTAAAAGTCACACTCAACATGCACAGGTAGGTGCAGTAATAGCTTTGCAGAGCTTCTGGTAATGGAAATACAAGGTCATGTAAGAGAGTTTAGAAGGTCTGAAAATGTTTTCTTTCCACTAAGCCTACCTACAGATACAAACCTGAGTAAAAGCTATTAATAATGTTCCATTTAAAAGCAGAACAGGGAGTGTTTGTGCAACCAGATGGTGTTTCCTGCATCTTGAAATCAGCTGCAGGTTTCAGGTGCAGAATCGCAGCTTCAGTGTTCCACAGATACCGCACCATGCTTCAAAAAATGATTACCAGTAAAAGATGAGTTGTAGCTTTGTTATTTCTTCTTCCCACTCCTATATACACTCCAGAAATATGGAAAAGGGCAGGCACAGGAGACTGACAGAGTAGAGCTCCTCTGTAAAATTAAATGCTTGTATTTGTGTGATTCCACACTGAAGTACATCCTTTCAAGCTACCTCTGCAGCTCGTATAAGCCAAGAATAATTTGGCTGAAATCAGTGCAATTAAAGCTGGGATAAGGGAAAGGAATCAAGACTGTTTTCCTTGGATGTCTTTTTGCATCAGACCTTGCAGCATCTATTAAAATTCAGTGAAATATTCTGAAAGTGAAAATAATATACAGTTCCTTTTCATACTAGCCTTTACATTTTCAATATCAGTACAATCTTTGCTATTTAAGTTAGAATAATAAAAATGTATTTTCCTATGGAAATACTTCATTATCATTTAATGCAGGTTTGTTTTCTGAGCATAAAGGCTTTTTCACAAACAGCAGTGATTGTAAATGATTCATTTTAAAGGACGTAAAAAAACCAAAACATCAAACCTCCAAGGAGTCCATCATTATCATTATTGTTCATCCTAGGACAGTGGAAAACTCAGCGGTTTGATTGAATTATGCCTTTTGGTTTTAATCTTCAGCAGCTCCCAAGTGGATCACATTTTTATTTTTTTTTTAACCCACTCCAGCAGCAAAAGCAGCAGCTGTCACAGTTTTCTCCACAGCAGCCATCTCAGCAACCTACAACCTGTAGACCTCAACAACAGGGAGAACAGGTGTGTGCCAACAGCCCTCAGTCTGGGGTACGTGGATGAAACAGTTTCTCCTCTTCTCCCCATCTCCACAAGTAAATGAGCCTTTACCCAACAGGTCTGAAGCAGAGGAGGAGGAAAGTCTTCCACCAAAACCTTCTCAAACTGCAAAGACTGCGGCAGCTTTGTTGCCGTGGCTGGAGATGGTTTACGCTCCTTTATGTATATCCTGTAAGAAGAGCTGTAAGGAAACAACTAGCTAAGCATTGGTTAATTCTAGCACGGAGAAGGCCAGCGCGCTGTGTGAGTGGTGTAAAATAGCTTAGTGTTGTCCCCGTCTATCAGAGGATACATCAGATGAACAGAGAAAAAACACGGTCAGGATTACTATGGAGTAACTTCTTACTTGCACATGTTGTGAGCTGGCTTAAGATCATCACTGCTGTAGTTCAGTAGAATTTTCTCTTTGCACCAGAGAAAGTATCAATTGGCTTTAAAGCTGTGATCTTAAGACACTTGCTCTGCTGCTACCTGTAATTAATATTAAGGGCTTTAATCGCTGTTTTTGAAATGACGGATTGTGTGTGGTTGGTTCTACCTGCGCTTACCAGCACCAATGCAGTAATTTGGGAACACTAGCTGCTCTGCTTTGTGGTCTTGATCTTTTGTCTTTCCAGACCTGCAAGACTCCTGTTTATCAAATAGTCTCTGCTGATATTCAGTTTGCTGTCATAATTTTGTTTGTGCTACTGTAGGCTGTTCATAAATAAGGTGGTGCTTTCAAATGTTTTTATGGTGTATAGTCTCCTGTGTCACGGGCCTTGCTCTGGAGTGTGGGACAGCTTAATGAGAAACTTTCAGGTTTGTTCTCAGAATCCAAGTGTCAGTTACTAGTTGAATTACTTAAAAAAAAAATCATGCAAGCTTATACTATTGGATTTTACTTTCTAGATACTGAATTTCAAGGGCATTTACAAAAAGGCTGATATAAGCCTAGTCCTTCATGTGGCAGAAAGTTCGTCTGGAGGAAATCAATCTCTGCATTGGCTAACTTACCCTGAGGAACTTCCCTTACCTGGCATTGTAGAGTAAAACTGGAGTCATTAGCTAAAATGAGCTATTATGAGTACTGGATTGCTTAGCTTTCACTAAGGACAAGAACGTGTTCACAGCGCTGTAATCCCAGCGCCTAGTGGAAGAAACCTGGGCCCCGAAAGGCCAACAACTTGCTGTGCTGCCAACAGAATATATACATTTTCATCTCATAGTGAGGGGTTTGCCCCACATGTTGGTTCTATGACTTTCTAAATTGTTCTTAGTCAGCTTCATCGAAATGACAATGTCTTCTTAATGTGCAATCTTTTGGTCAAGTTTACCTAGCTCTTAGTGGTATTATTTCATATGGTTATTCTACAGAAGCATTGCAGCTCCTGAAAATGCACAAGCTCAAAAGTTTGGGGTTTTTTTTGATTTTTTTTTCTCACTGATAAGCCATGCAGTTTGCTTTAATTGCATATATAGTACTGTATTCCCACACCTTATGAATCAGTACAAAACTTAAGTTCTAGAAGAGGTCATAATTCTGTACCCTTTGATGTCTGTAGACACTAGATCAGACTCCCATAATTCTCTTTGATTACTGTGCGAACTACAGTGCTGTGTAAATAAAATATTAAAAGCAGGGTTTGTGGTTTTTATGACTTTAAGGAGTGTGTGGCATGATATGAACATAGGCTTTCAAGTTTCAGACTTCCTATTTTGATTGATTTAGGACTTCTGTGCATGGATGGTTTCAGGTGTCGCCTGAAGACTTTGGGGTTGAGGGTGGGACAGGGAATTGTCACAAGATTATAACCATAAACTGTAGTCTCTGCTGAATGCAGAGAAATTGACAACTACATGAGACATCTGCTGGGTAACAGGCATAACACCATTTCTGCCAAACCAGCTGTTTCAGGGCATCCAACATCTGTTCTGCTTCTAATAGTGACTATGTTATAGCCTGTATCTACATGCACTGGAAGATGCAGAATTAAATGTTTTTAAATGGCACTTCCAAAGTCTGCCTTCACGCTGGCTTTATTTACTTATTCACTGGTACCAAAGTTTGGTAATAAGGATCAAGCTTTTCATTTTTGCTAGGGGTCTGACCAAGGTCCATCCAATCAAGATCAGGCAGTATCTGCCCAACAAGCTGCTGTAATTAACCTGACTGGCGTAGGGAATTTTATGCAACCTCAAGCCACAGGTAGGTGCTTGCTGAGCCTCCTTTTGTAGATCAAGTGTGTACGTTGATAAATTCACACTGAAATGAAGTTTGGTCTTAAAGAAGTTGTATGTTAGATCAGAACAATTTACCCTTTATTATCAGCACATGAATTACACAGGAAATACTGGACTTTCCAGGCATGCACTTTTCTGCTTTGTTTGGCAGTTAAGTGTAGTGAATTGATAATACCACATGAAAATAAGTCATGCTTGATACAAAAAGAAAATATTGGGAACTTCCATGCCAGACTTCATTGAGGAATGTTTCTTTAACTGTGTGCTTAACATCCAGTATGAGAAACCTTTTTGTGTCTCCACAAACACTTCATAATCTAATTATGTTCTAACAGTGTACGCATACCAGGTATATTTTATTCTGTGCTCTTTCCAATTTTGATTCTGAAACTAATTCTATTGATACCCCTTTTTTGTTACGCTCTGTTCCTATGTCTTCCTTTCCTGACTCTGACAAACTCAACCTGACCTCTTTGACCTGCCTGCTTTCCCCTTCTCCTTCCTTAGTGTTGTCTCAGCTTGGCTCTGCCGTGAACAGACCTGGGCAAAGCCTTCCTCAGCAGAGACTCCAGCTCTCTTCTGCCTTACAGCAGCAACAACAAGCCTTGCAGCAGCAGCAGCAACAGATACAAGTAATCCAGCAACTTCATTCTGTGTTTAAAAAAATTGAAAAAAAAATAAAATACAATTCTTGGCTCCAGAATGAAAAGTCCTGCCCTTTTGACTATTTAAAAAAAAAAAAAAAAACCAAACACCAAACGAACATCTTTATGGTCTTGCAAATGAAAAGGCCATGCATTTGGCAAACTCGATCGTGGTTCTCTCACCTTGGAGCACTGAATTTATTTTCATTCACTTAAGCCATCCACCTTCCTGATTTGCGGACATTCAAGGAGTGTTTGTGGCACATATCCAAACAGGCTCTGCCAGGTGCCAACAGATTTCAGAACAGCATGACTGTAAGCACCTGCAAATTGAAGCACGGCACTGCTACGGTCAGTACATGGAGGCAACAACTCTGGCAAAGCATTCCTTCAGCATTCTGTCATTCAGATACTTTATTGAAACATCTTCATGTATTATTTAGCACACACTCTCCTCTTTGTGGTACATACAGAAAATGCATACACGGAGAAGGTATGATGCTAAAAATGTGCTGCGTGACCCAAACATTCACTGAAGTTGCTGAGTTACTGCAATGGGAAGAAAGGGCAAAGGACCAAAAGCTGTCCAAGGACGTGTGTGAAATAATGTCAGCTGTGCCCTCTGCAGGCTTCTGTGCCACTGGTGCTGCTTGACTGTACTCACTGCCCCCATCCATGGTGGATTCCTTTTGTCAACCCGATGCATCCTCTTTATTTATTTTACTTTTTCCCCCAACTTCCTCTCATTCTTCCTGACATGAAATAGAGCTTTATAGTCAACACTAACAGCCTTTTTCTCCCCCTTCTTCCTTCATGGCAGCAGTTGCGATTCTTGCAGCATCAAATGGCTATGGCAGCAGCAGCAGCACAAGCAGCTCATCTGCAGCATCAGCAGCATTCAGGCAGCCACTCAAAAAGTAGAAGGAAAAGAGGCACACCAGCCCCTCAAAAATCCTGAGACTTGCTTTCGCCCCCCCCAAAAAAAGATTGATTCAGGGGTATTTGGGGTGGGTGGGTTGTTTTTTTTTTAAGATTAAAGAAGAGAAAGCTTAAAAGCAAATCAATTTTTATATTACCAGTGGGAAAATGAACTTTTGATGTTACACTGAAATAAATTAACTGGTTTTGGAAGCCAACCCTACAGAACTTCTTTGCTTTCATCAATACAGCACCTAGGGTCTCGCTTCCTTAAGTCACTTAATTTTTTAACAGAATGTTTATCTTGTATTTTTTACCACTCAGCAGCACTGTACATAGTATAAGGGTGAAAAACATTTTAGAAAAAATGAACTTTGTAAATGTAGTATTGGTATTTGTTTATTTAGTATAAAAAGTTTGTGAACACTGTAACAAATACAATTTTTACAAATCCATTTTTGAAAAGATCTCTCATTTTGTTCACTTGGGCTTTATACTTTTTATTACTTTGTCTATCAGCTTCTTTACTTCTTTGTGTCTTGTTACTGCTCTGGTGATACAGTCCTGAAGCTTGGCTCCTGTAAGAGGACTTCCACCTAAAAATTAGAAGGAACAATTTGATTTTCTATTTACACTTCAGTTACATATCTCTAAATGTGTTTTCCAAATGAGAGTATTAAGAAATACAGTAATTGTCATCAACAACGTTCACGTGGGGAGGACACAGCTTCCCCAACTTTAGCCTCAGGCAAAGGAAACAGAACCCAGCTCGAGGTCCAAGAGGAGCCGTGCTCACGATCTGTCAAGCTGTGACTTGGTTTTGAACTTCAGTCACGCCACCTTTTTGATAAAAGACTTTCAAGAGGAAGTAATTTGCAAAGTACTCAAGCGGGCTGTCTGTCATCATACAGCACCATTCTGAAAAGAAAAGCAGGTACAGAACATCGAGGTCATCTCCGTACGCTCCTGTGTAATAAACATCTAAGTACCTGGTTTGTGGACAGAGCAGAGCCTGCCTTCGTCATCGGTTACAACAGTTACTGTTCCAGTCGCCAACTCCTCTTCTTCAGCAGTTGGATCAACAATGAGTAATGTGCTTGTGGAAGAAAAACATGCAGATGCGTTAGTGTATGTCGCTCCATTAACATTATTGCAAAATACACAAAAGTTGTTAATTTTTACTGCACTCTCACAAAATACTTGTAGGTGGATTTAGTGCTCAGGCTTATCTGTTTTCTTATCTGGATGCACCGATTTTTTTTTTTTTTTTAAAGACAAAACATGAGAGATTCCGCATACTCAAGTGCGTATGTCTGTTAAAATACTAGTTGTTGAAAATACAGTTTTATGCCTAAGTTTCATAGGTTTGTGACACCAGTGTATTGCAGGAAAATGTCATTAAACTGCCATTTGCAGTGTGCAGTCACTTATTTCCTAGTTATGGAAAGACAATGGCATTGGCTTTAGATATAGGCTGCACTAATCTCTACCAGACCTTAGGGCAAAACTCAGTTCTCAAGGTAAAATCACTAAAGTAGTTCTCAGTTTCTTGTCAGAGAATTTAAGACCACTCAGACTGGAAATTTTTCCAAAATGGATTTACTAAGTTTGCTTAAGGCAGCCAAAATAAGCTGTCATGCATCACATGATGCACATCAGTAAAAGATATTTGAACCATTTAATAAGTTAAAAACAGAGGAAATCAATAGGAAAAAAAGAAAAAAGAGTATAACTCAACTTTGCACAACAACAAGAACTTGAACTTTAAAAAAAGGCAGAACAATCGCCATTCAACCTTAGTTTCTTTAAGAAAAATAAACCACTACTACTACAAACATCTGGCTGAAGGGCAGGTATCATGACAGGAAAGACTTCATCTGAAGTTTTCATGCAGCCTCAGTATACACTGGCCACCTAAAATTCATCATTGACATAGTGAAGCTCAATTTAGCAGCTGGAGTACAACTATGCTAAGTGATTTTTATGACAAGTTTGGAGGGGGGAAGCCAGTTAGGAGGTGATTACACAAAGTGAGTGGAAGGCAAATGAGATTTGTCAGTTTGAACTCACGTGCAATGTGTAATTAAAGGCTTTCTGAGCAATTTAAAACTCGGCCAATAGTTTCAGATTGCCATTTAACAGCAATAGTGCACTGAAAGCATCAGTCCATAGCTATGTTACTCAAGAATACTGCTTTCTTAATTCTACCCACGTGCACTGTGCAGCATGGGCCCTTTGCACAGCATGGGGGACAGGCACACGTGGTGAGTTTGATGTGTCAGACCTACTGCTCCTGTACAGGTCGGCTCCTCAGGAGCGAGCTGTGGAGCAGCACAGTGCTCTGCACCAGCGTTCCTAACCCATGGCCTTACTAATTGGCAACACAGAAATTTTATGTATTCAAAGAGGGCTTTTAGGCAAAAGAAAAATGTTTCTACAACCCAGAGTACATGTAGGTAAAGCGTCTTTTTAGAGGGTTGTGTCACAAGCTGTAGAAAACCTAATTAACCACAATTAGAAAAACCAAAACAAACCAACACACACACAAAGAAAACCTCCATGCAACACATTTGCATGTTACCCCCCCCACACCCCCCCATTATTTAGTCTTAGGATCTAAAGAGAGACTTAAGGGACCTGTTTGATGGGACAGCTGGTTTTAGTGATAGGAACAAAGCCCAGACTGTCACTGAAAGCTTTCTTCCCAAGGCAACTTTTTGGGCTCTCGGGAAGGAGGTGTGATTTGTGTGCAAATAATGTCCTACTGACAACTGTGCGCCTATAGGGCCATCTGAACTCCCTCGCTTTTAGTCTGCATCTAATACCAGTACCCTCAAGAACTGGCATTAAAGCAATTAAAACACTCTGAAGTACTGATAACTTTCCAGTTTGATTCATTTTAGTAATCGTTTGGCCAACACTCGAGTTTAGTGCTCCCCCTACCCCATCTCATATTTGAATGAAAGGGCTTATTAATCATTTCTGAGAATACAGATTCATGTGCCATAAACCCCTGATGTCTCTAAATATACCTAAATCTTGTGTCACATTCACAGCACTGTGAGCATTGTCACGTAATTTTCTGCTTTCCAAATAGATACCACCATAAATGACTGCATTTCTTATAAACAAGAGCAGAACATACTTAACATACTTGGACTAATGAAGAGTCAGTAGAGAATTTCAGGTGAAAAAAGTTATCAGATGTGATTATTTTGAATCTTCATAATCAGATTCTTCACCTACATAAACAATGACTTAAGAGTGCTCGTCGTACTTCATCTCGGGTAATTATGTTTTCAGTTATTCACAGGTCCTTTTGTTCTAATGGGACCATTACCTCTCACTTCCTCTGCTGACTACATCTTTGGTATAAGCTGCTCAAAAAATACCATCTTTTATACCAGTTATTTGGATAGCCTTCTAAAACATTAACTGCTTCAGTGACATTCTTTCATCTCAAAGGTACTGCAAGAGCATATAACCTCTTCCTGTACTTCTAAGCCTATCTTTTCAGTTGGGAACCAGCTCCACTTTAAGTCACAGGAAGAAGACGGACAGACTTCATTTTGTTCTGCATGCTCACTCCTATCACAGAACTAAGTACAGGTCAGCCCAACAGGAGAGGCCGTGGCTGTAAGACCAGGTGAAACAGCACACACCCCGCTAGAAGTGCGGAAACATCACTGGTAGCATCCTCCTTCTTTCACTTTTACATAAACTTTTGGTTTTGCAAGTACAAACCAGTTACGAACTTACTCGTCAAATATAGCAAATGATGTGGCAACCGGATGCTTCCTGATAATCAAAGGGTTCTTCTGTTTTAAATTAACTTCTGGTAAACCAGTTTCTTCATTTATAGTAACTGATGGCAATTGTACTGAGAGATCAAAAAATAACAATGTTACATAATATTAAACATTGCTGTGTTTAGACAGCCTAGAGATAACCAAAACTACTGACATATTTAAGCTGTTCTTTTAAGTCACTGGAAATCGATCAGAAGAGTTTTGGCTACATTACTGGTATTACGTACAAAAGAATTCTTGAATTTGAGGAACGCATTTAGCTTGGAACTACCCGTTCAAGGAAGTGTTTAATTTTTGTCCTGAAGGTAACATTCTTCCTTACACAGAAGCATTTTCTGCTTCCAAAATGCCATACAATTACAATACTTTAGAGTCATATTTAACAAAAAAAGCATTCTTTCCTCCCAAAGCCTAGTGGCCATATGAAAACCAGGAATACAGTTAGTTTCATCTCATGTTTATATATCCAGAAAAAAACAGTGCAATCTGATCTTTAGGTAACTCTTGCTCTGACAACACATAGTGTTGGAGACAGGGAAACCCAGAGCAAAGCAGCTTTAGGAGTTCAAATGCAAGCGATTCACGGTTAGGAAATGAGGCCTGGCTGTGAGCCTCCTGCACGCAGTTATAACCCACGTACCTGTGAAAGATCAATCCATACGTCGCATGCACAAAAACTGATTTTTTTTCAAATTATAATGCATTAAGCTAGGAATATTCTGTTGAGACAAATAGGCAGTGTCCTCAACAACTTACTCTGCCTAAAAGACCCTGATCTAGGCACTGAATTTGTTTATAACCACTGCTGAAAGATTCAGATCTCTGACACAGAAGAGCACATAAGACCAAGAGCTATTCTGCCATAAAAGGGTAACAATACACATAGAGAAGCATCCTGCTTCCCAGGTGTTACACATCTGTGGCATCCATACAGCCATTTCCACTTTGTATTTGCGATTTAGTAATATAGCACTTAAATGATAGGAGATAAAAAAGAAAAAGCAGCTTTAAGGAACTGTGACCCAGTCAATTATTCATCATGATTCAAAACTAACGTATTTCTCCAAGCAACAGTAATCAGAGTGAGTCTCTTACTCTAGAGAAGACTTACCATTTTTTAATGCTGCTAACAAAGCAAAGGCACTGGCATCCAAAATGTTCCCATCATAGTCCAGACATATGATATCACAGTATAACACCCAAGCAAGCTACGAAAAAAGGTTTGCACATGTGAGATATTACAGCAGCTAAGCAAATGGTGCAATATCTAAGATGCTGGGCACAAAAAGATAAGTTATTTTGAACATACATACAATTTTTACACTTCAGTTGTGAACCAAGCTATGAAGCCTAAAAAGCAAAACCAACAAAACCTATAATCCAAATCATCTTCTTTAACATCCAAACACTGTGGTCATCTTAGTATGCCCATTTTCATTTTGAGATATAACTTACCTTGCCGTTTGCAATACACAGATCTTCTTTCGCTATGATCTGTGAACTAAAATAGAATGAGAGAGTAAACCAAGAAATAGAAAACTGTCTTGCAGAGTTGTTTGTGTTTTAAATGCATTAAGATGGTTCTTACTTTTCAACCACATCTGCAATGAACTGGCTTGCTGCTTGAGCCTCTTCACCAGGTGGCCCAGCGCGAAACCTCGTTGAGCAGAGGGATGGCAGTTCTACATTTGGAACTAAGTAGCAAAAATCATTAGTCGTAAACTACAGAAAGCAGGCAATGGGATATCAAAAGAAGAAATAAGGCAATACATGCTCTTTATACCATTTTATGTACTTCAAATGAAAGACCTAGAATTTTTTCAGTCGAGCTTTCTTCTTCTCCCCTCAACAAAAAAGTTTGCATTAAATAACTTGTAGTACTGCGTACTCAGAAACTACACATTCCATGGAGGAGCACTTATTTCTAACTACCATTCCCCATTTGTACTGCTACATGTATCATGACCCCACATAAACTCTTCTTTAAGCACTAGGCATTCTCAAGTAGATCAAGAAACAACGGCATTTTCATCCCCCTGCCTGACTTTATTGGTATGCTATCTGCTTCTCATCAAGCATGAAAACCTGGTGCTCTAGACTTGAAGTAAAAACATGCATAAACATTTGTGGAAGAAAAACTAAGCATAATCAAGTTCACTGAAAACAAGATACTTTGGAGATGCCTTATGAAAAGGGGATTTAGTCCAAGCTCTGAGTTCCGCAGAATTATTTTATTCCAAAAGAAACTCCAAACAAGAGTGAGGTTGTTCCCCTGGGATTTCCACAGTTCTCCAGGAAACAAACAGCATTTATTTCACTGTAAGAACTAAATTTCTTGCCTAATGGGACTTCAAGACAAAAGTTAACGTGCCTTTGCACAATGTTCCATGCCACTATCTATTACAGATGAACTACCTTCCCCTTCTTAACGTACGTACTTCCCCCTGCTGCAGGTTTGTCTTCAGCCTGGCCTGGAATCACCAATAAGAAAGAAGCTTTACATAGAAAACTCACAAGCAGGGAAGGGGCAATTCTGAAATTTCTGAAGAACCACTTTTTATATGTCAATTTGAAAACTGATTTTAAGGGAAATAATACAATTTTACCCAAAATCCTTATTTTAAGAAGTCTTCACAACACCCATCTCTCCCATCATTACAGCCTTTCAGCTGAAGTAATGCAAAATCTGAGTAAGATCCATACTGAAATTCTTACCAATATAACCTTTATCAGCAGAATCTGCTGCAGGTGCAGCAAGTTCCTGGAGAAAAAAAAAGACAAAAACGAAGAGATTAATTTTGTACAGAAAGATTTTCCAGCTATTCTATCTATGAATGGTCATTTTCTTCTAGCATTACAATGAGATCTATAAGAGCCGTTTTTAATCGGTTCCTGCCTGTATTTTTCCTACAGAAAAATTCAATACAGGGATGTGCAGTGATCTGTCTCACAGTTCATGGCAGGCCAGCAGTAAAGTTGAGGCTACAAGGCACTTACTTGTCCAGCCAACTAATTACCAATGCACTTATTGACCAACACTCAGTAATTCTTCCATACATAGCTTTTATCTAGAAATAACGAACACTTTATTCATAGATATCTATGTATCTGTATATCTATTTCTCCATACATAATACACACCACAAAAACACATGTTCTTAGACTATACAGGTGGGATTAAACAACTGAATTATATATTTACTTTCACATCTGAAAGTAACTCAGATGAAAACTGTAACTGTTTGACTGGCATATTACTGTAACTCTGCAGGAGATTAATCCTGAACACAAATGCACAACTTGAGCTAACAGCTAAGTTGAAATAAAAACCAATCATACCGCTTTAACTCCACAAATGACTGTAGTATTTCCTAACTTCACCAGTGCAGAACCATCTGCAGTTGTAATTGAACCTAGAGAGAGGAAGTGGTGTTCAGTAAAATCTGGTTTTCCATTCAAAAGGCCTTAACGAACATCCACCTTCCTAAGGTGTCTGTTTTCCATCATTTTAAACTAAACACAAGCTAAGTAAAGCCCTGATGAATCCAGAGTGGAAACAGAATATCTGCATTAAACAGTCACACAGGATCGCACGAACAGCTGAGGTCGGAAGGGACTGCTGGAGGTTACCTGGTCTAACCCCCCAGGTCAAGTAGAGCCACCCAGAGCCAGATGCCCTGGACAGCTTTTGAATACCTCCAAGGATGGAAACTCCACAGCATCTCTGGGCAACCTGTTCCAATGCTCAGTCACCCTCACAGTAGAAATGTTTCCTCATGTAAAGAGGCAACCTCTTGTGTTTCTGTTTGTGCCCATCACCTGGTGTCCTGTCACTGGATATCAGTGAAAAGATTGTGGCTCTGTATTCTTTTTATACCCTTCCTTGAGGTTTATATACACTGATAAGACACCCCCCCCCGCCTTCTCTTTTCCAGGCTGAACAGTGCCAGCTCTCTCAGCCTCTCTTCACAGGAAAGATGCTCCAGTTCCTTCATCATCTTCAAGGCCCTTCACTGGATTCTCTCCAGTATGTCCATGTCTCTCTCATACTGGGAAGCTCAGAACTGGACACAGTACTCCAGGTATGACCTCATCAGTGTTGAATAAACGAGAAGGATCACCTCCCTCATCCTGCTGGCAATACTTTGCCTAATGCAGCACAGGATAACATTGACCTTTGCAGCAAGGGCACACTGCTGGCTCACATTAAACCTTGTTTTCACCAGGACTCCCTGGTCCTTTTCTGCCAAGCTGCTTTCCTTCTGGGTAGCCTCCAGCACATACAGGTAGCTGGGTTTGTTCCTCCCCAGCTGCAGGACTTCGCAACTTCTCCTTGTCAAACTTCATGAGGTTCCTGTTGGCCCATCTCTCTAGCCTGTCAAAGTCCCTCTGAATGACAGCACAACCCTCTGGTGTATCGGCAACTTCTCCCAGTTTGGGGTTGCCTGCAAACTTGCCGAAGGTACAACTCATCCCATCATCCAGATGATTAATGAAGATGCTGAACAGGACAATACTGATCGCTAGTGTAGTATTTAAATTAGAAATTGTAGATGGTTACCATAAGCCCACCTCCCGGCTAACTTACAGCAAAACCTGATGGAAGACAGCACTGTACAACGGAAGAGACCCACAACATCAACTCAGAGCAACAATCAGCAAATATTCCATGGCAGTAGGCTAACCTGTATTTTTAGAAATTACGAGGCATAAGAAAGCAGGTAAGGTACTGCTGTTCACTGCCTAAGAAGCATATTGCCTCCATGTCAAACAGTTGTTCGTTAAGCTTAGAACAAAGCAGAAGCCAGGAGTCACTGCTTCTTTTAAGATGCCAAGGGCATCAATTTTGCACTGGTCAGTATATGCCTGGACACTGCCTTCAGCATCTATAACATGTTCTGCTGACCTCAGACAAATTTCCACAACCACCTAAGTTGTGCTGCACGTATCAGCCCAGGAGCAAAACTGAATAAAAACGCTTAAATATATTACTGTACTATACACTCCCTCTAATGCTTGTTGAAACTTGAAATACAGATCTCCCCTCTTTCTTGTTTCAAAATACAGGCATGATGAAAACCAATTAGCAAGTCATTAGGGTCACTCTTATAATCTGAGATTAATAATATTCATTATTATTACAAATAAGCACTTGCCTATGTTGACAGTGGTTGCACGGAATTCACCCAACTCCCTTCCATCAGGTCGACAGTTCTCTTTCTAAACAAAAATTAAAAAGTTAAAATCAGAAAACATAGTTGATTAAATAACGCAACAATATTTATGCTATGCAAGTTTATATAAAATAGTATTCTTTTCAGCAGAAATATACAGTTACAAAAATACTAGGGAAAACTCTCTCACATTCTAGCCAGTTTTTCATCAACTCATACAGAGTTTGTGGTTGTAGGCCTGCAACAATAAACTGATCGTGTCAAGGGAAAAACGTGAAAAAGGATCCTTGGTCACGAGCTGGCGGGACTCACAGAGCGTTCTTTGGTATGAAGGGGGAGGGGTTGGTAGCTGGATCTAATGGAAGTAGGTAAAGCTTTAGACTAGGTATGGAAGGGGGTGGGGGTAAAAGCGAAATCATTGGAAAGGAGCCAGGACGTAATATGCCGGTGCTTGTGGGGGAGGAAAGTAGTAGTAAGATCAAACAATCTTGTGAATTAGCTAACGGTCAAAATGTCACATCAAGTTGCATACAGATAACAAGGGTTGTCAAGAGGTCAGTTACTGTGGAAACATCTGAGTATCACCAGGAAGGTATTAGGGCTTCTCCCTTACAAAAGGTGACCCGGCTGAGGTGCACCTACACTAATGCATGCAGCATGGGTAACAAACAGGAGGAACTGGAGGCCATTCTGCAGATGGAGCGCTATGATGTAGTTGCTATAACAGAAACGTGGTGGGATGACTCACACAATTGGAGTACTGCAGTTGATGGATATCAGCTTTTCAGAAGAGATAGATGCGGTAGGAGAGGTGGTGGTGTGGCCCTCTACGTTAGGGAGGGATATGAATGCTTAGAAATTAACCAATGTGATGACAGGGTTGAGAGCTTATGGGTTAGGATCAAGGGAAAAGCCAACAAGACTGACATGATTGTGGGAGTCTGCTACAGACCACCCAACCAGGATGAAGAAATAGGTAAGATACTTTATAGGCAATTGGGCAAAGTTGCACGGACTCTACCTCTTGTTCTCATGGGGGATTTTAACTTCCCAGACATCTGCTGGAAATATAATACAGCAGAGAGGGATCAGTCCCGGAGGTTCCTGAAGTGTGTGGGAGATAACTTCCTGACACAGCTGGTGACGGAGCTGATGAGGGGAAGTGCACTCCTGGACCTGCTCCTTGCTAATAGAGAAGGTCTTGTGGGGGAGGTAACTGTTAGAGGCTGTCTTGGACAAAGTGATCATGTAATGGTAGAATTCTCCGTTTTTGGTGAGGTAAGGAGAGGGCTCAGCAGAATTGACACCTTGGACTTGTGGAGGGCTGACTTTGGTCTCTTCAGGTCCATGGTTAAGGGAGTTCCTTGGGACGCTGTTTTGAAGGGCATGGGAGCCCAGGAAGGCTGAAGATGCTTTAAGGAATTAATTTTAAAGGTGCAGGAGCTAACTATACCCAAGCCACGAAAGATGAGCCAACGGGGAAGGACACGAGCCTGGCTGAACAGAGAGCTTTGGCTGGAACGTAGGAAAAAGGAGTTTATGGACTATGGAAGAGGGGGCAGGCAAGCTATGAGGATTATAAACAAGAAGTGAAGCTGTGCAGGGAGAAAATTAGAAAGGCTAAAGCCCAACTGGAACTGAACATGGCCACTGTGGTAAAGAATAACAAGAAAAGTTTCTACAAATACATTAACACTAAGAGGAGGTCTAGGGAGAATCTCCGTCCCTTGTTGGATGCAGAGGGAAACACAGTGACCACGGATATGGAAAAAGACGAGGTGCTTAATGCCTTCTTTGCTTAAGTCTTCAACACTAAGATCAGCTGTTCTCTGGGCACACAGCTTCCTGAGCTGGAAGAAAGGGATGAGGAACAGAATAGGACCGACATAATCCATGAGGAATTGGTTATGGATCTGCTTCAGAAACTGAATCCTCATAAATCTATGGGACCTGATGGATTACACCCTAGAGTGCTGAGGCAGCTGGCCGATGTGGTTGCCAAGCCACTCTCCATCATCTTTTAGCAGTCCAGGTTAACTGGGGATGTCCCAGTGGACTGGAGGCTGGCGAATGTAACACCCATCTTCAAGAAGGGCAGGAAGGAAGATCCTGGTAGATATAGATCTGTCAGTCTTACCTCAGTGCTGGGAAAGGTGATGGAACAAATAATCTCAAGAGCCATCATAGAACAATTAAAAGCCAACAGGGAGATCAGGCCCAGTCAGCATGGATTCATGAGGGGCAGATCCTGCTTGACCAATCTAATCTCGTTCTATAACAGGGTGACCTGCTTAGTGGATATGGGGAAAGCTGTTGATGTAGTGTACCTGGACTTCAGCAAGGCCTTTGACACTGTCCCCCACAACATCCTTATGGCCAAGTTGGCTGCCCATGGCTTGAATGGACACATACTCTGCTGGGTGAAACACTGGCTGGATGGCCGGGCCCAAAGAGCTGTGGTCCATGGAGTTAAATCCAGTTGGCAGCAAGTCATGAGTGGTGTCCCTCAGGGCTCGGTGCTGGGGCCACTCCTGTTTAACATCTTCATCAATGATCTTGATGAGGGGATTGAGTGCATCCTCAGCAAGTTTGCAGATGACACCAAGCTGGGAGGGAGTGTCGATCTGCTGGAGGGTAGGAAGGCTCTACAGAGGGACCTGGACAGACTGGATCGATGGGCCCAGGCCAACTGCAGGCATTTCAACAGAGCCAAGTGTAGGGTCCTGCATTTTGGTCACGGCAACCCCATGAAATGCTACAGGCTTGGGGAAGGGTGGCTGGAAGGCTGTTTGGCGGAAAAGGACCTGGGCGTTCTAATCAACAGCCGGCGGAATATGAGCCAGCAGTGTGCCCAGGTGGCCAAGAAGGCCAACGGCATCCTGGCTTGTACTAGAAATTGTGTGACCAGCAGAAGTAGGGAGGTGATTGTCCCCCTGTACTCAGCACTGGTGAGGCCACACCTTGAGTATTGTGTTCAGTTTTGGGCGCCTCAGTATAGGAGAGATATCGAGGTGTTGGAGCAAGTGCAGAAGAGGGCGACAAAACTGGTGAAGGGCCTGGAGAATAGATCTTACGAGGAGCGACTGAGGGAGCTGGGACTGTTCAGTTTGAGGAAGAGGAGGCTGAGGGGGGGCCTCATCATGCTCTACAATTACTTGAAAGGACATTGTAGAGAGGTTGGTGCTGGTCTCTTCTCACAGGTCATTAGGGACAGAACCAGGAGGAATGGGTTCAAGTTGCAACAGGGCAAGTTTAGATTGGACATTAGGAAGAAATTCTTCACGGAAAGAGTGGTCAGACACTGGAACAGACTGCCTAGGGAGGTGGTTGAGTCACCATCCCTGGATGTGTTTAAGTGTCGCTTAGATGTGGTGTTGGGTGATATGGTTTAGGGGTGAACTTGTAGTGTAGGGTTAATGGTTGTAGTGTAGGGTTAATGGTTGGACTTGATGATCCCAAAGGTCTTTCCCAATCTGAACTGTTCTATGGTTCTATGATTCTAAGGCTAAGTACTACAGGCTAGATTCAGAGTATCATCCAAGAATGAATACTAAATACCCTAAAATAAGAGTTTCTACCAGTCTGCGTTGTTTAGATTTTGTAGACAGTTCCCCTCTCCCATATACCAACTTACCAGAGCTCTTAATGTTAGTGAATTAAAGAAGACACATGCCCCTCAAAAAAAAAAGTTCAAATACTGTTAGTCAGAACCTGTACAACACCTGAACCTTAAGTTAGAAATTGCACCAATTCACCATCATGTTAGATCTGAATTACTACTCATCACAACTTCAAGGTTAGCAGCAACATTCTCTATTCCTTATTTTTAGTAGTATCTACAACCTTGGTCTGACGTAATTTTGTACTAGACAGAAACTCGCAACATCATCTTGGTCAGATTAACTCAGATTCCATTCAAGGCCAACAGAAGTATCTACTCAACAAGTTCCACAGGGACACAACCTGTTGCAGGAGCAATGCTACAGAAAGATGGAAAAACATATTCTGGAGAGCACAATCATTTTTCCCCCACACATTGAGTTTTTTTGGTTTTCCCTTATAGGTTTCCATAGAGACAAATTAGAAAAACAGAAGCAAACAAGAAAAAAAATTATTACAGACATTTTATACATATATATAGTGGTTTACTCACCAAAAATCTTCTGTAGTATTCCAATGGTTCCACTGTTCTAAAACAAATAGAAAGAGAAGTTCAGATGCAAGCTCTCAAGGAAAAAATACAAGCTTGAACCTAAAAAAAAAAAAAATCACTTGAGAATCAAGATCACCGGCAAAGCTGCTTAGCAACATGGTTACAGAAAGATGAGGAAACTCCAAACTTACCCAAGAAAAGGATGTTTTCTTACATTCACTTCCTAAAATTCTTCTTCCTTACAAGGAACTTGCCTGCATAAACTACTAGCTTTCATCTCAATCATCTTAACCATTAGTTCTAATTTAAAAGGAGTGTATATTGAGATAAGTGTGTAAAATGTTTGTGATGAAATGCAGAAAGGGTAATTTTATTACAGTCTGAAACACGTGTTCAAGTACTGCATGCAGATGTACAATCCGGTTTGCAACAATTTTACAGTCTTGAAATGTTACAGTTGTTGTCAGAATCTTTAAGAAAACACAAAACTAAGAAATAGGCTTCATGCAGTGCTTCAGCTGAGAAATAATTAATGCTTATTATTAATTATATACTATTAACAGTGCTTGTGTATTAGTAATTTAAGCAGAGAACATTAAAGTAATAAAAACCAAACTCATAAAAGTGTCATTAATATTTGAACCAAGCCTTCTCAGTTTTGTTAAAATAATAACATCTGACAGTGGCGGGGTTGGAATCTAATTGGAAAAGGTGAGTTTTCCAATTGCAAACACACAAGGGTGTCACACCTCATGATGATAAGCATGAATTAACCTCTGTTGGTTTCCCAAATGTTGGTCCTGTACTACAACCCCAATACATGGCCTTCCACGTTTTCTTCCAACTCATGGAAGAGCACTTGGTAAATGTTGTTTCAGAAGTTTAAGTGACAAATCTGGAATAAGCAAGCACACAGGAACAGGTTACCCTGAAAAGCTGTGGATGCCCCATCATAGGGAGTCTTCAAGGCTATGCTGAACGGGGCTTTGAGCAACCTGACAGCCCTTCCCATGGCAGCAGCATTGACCTAAATGATCTTTGAAGGTCATAGAATCATTAAATAGAACAGTTTTGGTTGGAAGAGACTGGACTCTTAAGGTGTTTAAGGTGCTTAAGTCCAACCTTTTCCTAACCCTATCAACACCACTTGGAGTAGCAAGTAGGTCAAGAGAGGTCCTCCTGCCCCTCTACTCTGCCCTGGTGAGGCCGCATCTGGAATATTGTGTCCAGTTCTGGGCCCCTCAGTTCAAGAAGGACAGGGAGCTGCTTGAGAGAGTCCAGCGTAGAGCCACAAAGATGGTGAAGGGAGTGGAGCATCTCCCTTATGAGGAAAGGCTGAAGGAGCTGGATCTCTTTAGCTTGGAGAAGAGGAGGCTGAGGGGTGACCTCATCAATGTTTATAAATATGTCAAGGGGGAATGTCAGGAGGATGGAGCCAGGCTCTTTTCAGCGGCGTCCACTGACAGGACAAGGGGCAATGGGTGGAAGCTGGAACACAGGAGGTTCCAGAAAAATATGAGGAAAAACTTTTTCACTGTGAGGGTGACTGAGCACTGGAACAGGCTGCCTAGGGAGGTTGTGGAATCTCCATCTCTTGAGACATTCAAAACCCGCCTGGACGCGTTCCTGTGCGCTCTAGTGTAGGTGATCCTGCTCTGGCAGGGGGGTTGGACTAGATGATCTTTGAGGTCCCTTCCAACCTTTAACATTCTGTGATTCTGTGATTCTGTAAACCACGTCCCTCAATGCAATAACCACCCTTCCCTTTAACACCTCCAGGGATGATGACTCAACCACCTCCCTGGGCAGCCTGTTCCAATGCCTGACAACACTTTCAGTAAAGAAATTCTTCCTAATACCCAACCTGAACCTCCTCTGGTGCAACCTTTCCCGTTTGGTTCTCACGTGTTGCCTGACCTAGTCAAGAGGTGGCGTCCCTGCTCACAAGAGGGAGGTTGGATTAAAATGATCTCTAAGGTCCCTTCCAGCCTAGGCCATTCTGTGATTCTGTGATTTCCCCTCATCATATCACTCTCCACTAGGGAAAATAAACCAAGCCCCGCCCCTCTACAATCTCCTTTCAAGTAGCTGTAGAGAGCAATAAGGTCTCCTCTTCTCTAGGCTAAACAGCCCCAGATCCCTCAGCCTTTCCTCATACGACGTATGTTCCAAATCCTTTACCAGCTTGACAGCCCACCTCTGTACCCTCTCCAGCACCTCAACGTCCCTCTTACAGTGAGGGGCCCAAAACTGGACACAGCACTCAAGGTGGGGCCTCACCAAAGCTGAGTACAGGGGCATGATCACCTCCCTGCTCCCGCTGACAACACCATTCCTGACACAGGCCAGGATGCCATTGGCCTTCCTGGCCACCTGGGCACACTGCTGGCTCATGCTCAGCCGGCTGTCCATCAACACCCCCAGGTCCCTCTCTGCCTGGCAGCTCTCCAGACGCTCCTCCTGAAGCCTGTAGCGCTGCTGGGGGTTGTTGTGGCCGAAGTGCAGGACCCAGCATTTGGCCTTATTGAAACTCATGTGATTGGCCTTGGTGCAGCAAATCAGCCTATCTAGATCCCGCTGCAAAGCCTCTCTACCCTCAAGCAGATTGACATTTCCACCCGGCTTGGTGTTGTCTGCAACCCAAACCATTCTACGATTCTAAAAGGAGCAGGGATTTCCTACTGTTCTAAGTTCCTGCTAATGCTTCACTAAACTCGTTCTGCCTGTACCTCTTCCCTTTGACTGAGAAGGCTCCTCCACTTCTAACGCCCCAGGAACCACGGGACAATTCAGGCTGGCGGGGCCTCTGGGCTCCAACCCTTTATACCAACAAGGGCCACACAGAGCAGATACATCGCTCGGGGCCTTGTCCAACCACACTGAAAGCCTCCAAGGATGAAGGTACCACTACGGGGCTGACTGCTCTTTGCTACACCTTCTCTCTTGCCCCAGGCACCCATTCCGAACAGCGTTTTCAACCTGTACCTCTTCTGTCTTCTCCACACCCCACCCGACGAGGCAGCCGAAGGCCTCACCGATCCCTGCCCTCAGCCGTGCCTCTTCCAGGCTGAACAAACCCCCGCACACCCCGGGACTCCAGCGCCCTCAGCACCTCGGCGGCTCCCCGCCACAGGCGCCTTCGCCTGCCCGCGCCTTCCCCGTGTCGGGATTCCCCGAAACGGAGCCGGGAACGCGAGGTTACCTCAGCCGGCGCCCACCGCAAACAGGGCGCCTGCCGGCTCTGCCCTACAGACGGCCACAGGGCGGCGGGAAACGGCGCCGTAAAGGCAACGGCAGCGGTTACGGAGAGAGCCCCGGAGCCGCGGTAACGCCCTACAGGCCCCAACGGCCCCCGCGGCGCTGCCGCGACCCTGAGGAGCGGCCGAGGGGCTCCCGCCCACCTCGGGAGGAGAAGGGGGAGGCGGACGGGGAGGAACGCCCCAGCGCCGCGCAGCCCAAGGACAACGGCCGCCGAGGCCCCCTCACTTACTTGAAAGCCGTCGCCATGGCGGCACCGCTGCCCTCCCGGAAACACCTCCTGACCCCGCCACCCGGAAGGTTTTGCGGGCGGCCGGGCAGGGTGGGCGGCGCTGGCGGGGCAGGACCGCCGGGGGGCGCCGGCGGCTCCTAGCGCCTCTCGCCGGGCGGAGCGGGCCCCTCTCGGCGGCGGGCGGCGGGGCGCCCGCTTCCGCGTACCTGTCGCTGCCCGATAGGACGCCGCCCGCCGCCCCCCCGCCCCGCTTCTGCGGGCCATGGCGCTCTCGCCGGCCCTGCTCGAAGCCGCGGCGGTGCTGGCGGGCCTGGCCGCCCTCCTCCTCGTCCTGGTGAGAGCCGCGGGCCCCGGCGGGGCGCGGTCGGTGGGGCAGCCCGGCGCCTTTGCCCCACGCGGCGGGGTGGGGACCAGGCGGCCCTGAGGGCTGCCGAGGGGCCGGGCGGGAGGGCGAGCGGCGGCGGGGCCGGGCCCGGCGGCGGGGATCGCTCCCGGCTCCGTTTCCGCGTGGGCCCGGCGGGGCCGTGGCTGAGCCGGCTTTTATGCGGGGGACACATTTTCGCCTCGTAACGCGCTGTCTCCACAGCCGCTGGGGAGCCCCGTGTGCTTCTGAGTGCCTGAACAGGGCAGGGTTAGGTTCGGCATTAGGAAAAAGTTCTTCACTGTGAGGGTGGTGAGACACTGGAGCGGGCTGCCCAGGGAAGCTGCGGATGCCTCAACCCTGGCAGTGTTCAAGGCCAGGCTGGATGGGGCTCTGAGCAGCCCGGTCTAGAGGGAGATGTCCCTGCCCGCCCCAGGGGAGTTGGAATTAGATGATCTTTAAGGTCCCTTCCTACCCAAACCATTCTATGACTTTATGAGATACTGTACAAGGTTGAGAAGTTCAACATCTGGAAAGTGACGTTCTGATGCCCGTCAACAGAAGTGCATATGTGGTGTTCTCGCCTAAAAGAACTCCAAAACCCCAGTTTTGCGGATCTGTTTTAGCCATGCACGAGCACAGTGAGAGCCTCAGTTTTGCGAGCACGTGTGGCTGCCCGGTAGTGAGTGGTGCCATTGATTTCAGTGGCTCTGTGCAGGATCAGAGGCAGCACCGGCTTGCGTGGTGGAGATTACTTGGGGAAGGGAGAGTGGGGCTTGGTGGCATCTTCGTGTTTTGCAGGTGAAAACAGCAACAAGCCGATGATAATGAGAGTGGTCAGAAGAGTGAAACATCTCCCTTAGGAGGAAAGGCTGAAGGAGCTGGGTCTCTTTAGCTTGGAGAAGAGGAGGCTGAGGGGTGACCTCATTAATGTTTATAAGGGGGAGTGTCAGGAGGATGGAGCCAGGCTCTTCTCAGTGATGTCCAATGACAGGACAAGGGGCAGTGGACACAAGCTGGAACACAGGAGGTTCCACAAAAACATTAGGAAAAGCTTTTTCACTCTGAGGGTGATGGAGCACTGGAACAGGCTGCCCAGAAACACCAAAGGTCGCGAGTTCAATTCCCGTTTGGTTCTCACATGTCGCCTGACCTAGTCGAGAGGTGGTGTCCCTGCCCACAACAGGGAGGTTGGATTAAAATGATCCCTAAGGTCCCTTCCAGCCCAGGCCATTCTATGATTCTATGATTCTGTGATTGTGGAGTCTCATCTGGACGCATTCCTGTGTGACCTACTCTAAGTGATCCTGCTCCGGCAGGAGTCTTGGACTAGATGATCTGTTGAGGTGCCTTCCAACCCCTCACGTTCTGTGATTCTGTGAAATGGAGTAATCAAATGTCATGAGAAGGTTTTGATCTGGTGTGATTTGTTCAGTGGATGAAGTACCACACCATTGACCTACCTCATTACTGAAACACAGTTGCTTGTCCCTTGTAGGATGTTCAGCAGCTAGTTAAACCTTTAACAGAATGCTCAACATTTTTTCTCATTTCTTCTTGATTGCAGATATGTGTGGTTGCTCATGTAACTGCCAAAAAAATGCCAAACCTTCACCGACATGAAGAAGAGAAGTTCTTCGTAGCTGCTGAAGGCAGGAAAGAATCTGTACCAAGTATACATGATCCCCCCACAAGGGAACTCTCTGTTGTTGTGCCTTCATACAATGAGGAAGAACGGTGTAAGATTTTTCTTGTTTTGAGAGAAAGAAGAAAATCGTATCTGTTGTTACTGTAATAATGCAGAGGTCAGTTTATGTTAGCAGTAGATTCTGACAGGACAGATTGTGTATCTGAGTTTTGACACAGTTTCCAGAAAACAGTCCAAGTACATTGAATTTCAAAATTAAGACACTGCGTAACTTGATTTCTACTGCTAAAAATAGCATGGGGCAATTGTATGAGTCCTCTTTATTTCAGTCAAGTCCAGCAGAATGGCTGCTTATTGCCCCCGTAAACGCAGTAAGGCAAGGAGTAGAAGGTGACTTAAAATTTATTTGAGAGCTTCCCACTTTGTAAACAACAGCAGCAGCAGCTTCAGACCAGCAGAAAAAAAGGATGATCTCATAGATTTCTGTTTGACTTGGCCATGTGTATGAGTACCTGATACTAAAAAGTGACAGCTATCAGATGCAATAAAAATAATCAAGCTCTAAAGCTGTGCTTGGAGTTGACGTGTAAGCAAACATTGTCAGTCCTTTCCTTGAGTGAAAAAACTGAGCTGTTTTGGATGCCCTTAAAGAGACATGTTGGCACATGAAGTGTATCTGGACGCAAGGTCGGCCTGGTCCTTCCTCAGTCCTGGGTGTTTGTACACCTGATTTCAGTAAGCAAGGTCTTAATGTGCTTCATGTGATTTTCATTTGGTTGTCCCTCTCCTTGGAGGTAGAATAACCACCTGAGATGTGCTCAGGAAGGAACTTACACTGCAAAGACAACCATGCAGTTGAATGTCTTTCTGATCTGCTGCAATAGTAGCACCTGTTCGTTGGCTGAAGCATCATGGCCAGCAGCTGTGGCAAGAGGAGGCAAGTTACTGACTAGCGCTAGGAATTTCTCTTGTTGCCTTCTTTGTCATCTTGCTTAAATAGAATAAAGTCAGTGCTAGTTTGCAGGATTAGTCATGGAAGAATGATTTCCTTTTTTTCCCTTTAGATTTGTGTAGGGAATTACATATTTCAAAATGGAAAGCTGATTCTTCAGAAGAAAGGTTTCAGTCCTGTCTTACATGTGTGATTTTCTTCCGTGTTCTTTTTGCATTCAGAAAGGACAGGACTTAGAGTTGCAGGTGTTAAGCTTGCTTACTGAAGGTAATGTTGTATGAAAGACGCAATTTGTTCAGCTTTGCTTTGTGGTTATTTTCAGCTTGCTTGTTCAGGTGCTTTTGGTACTTTGCCTATTATAATCTACTAACCTGACCTCCTTCACCTTTTCTCTAGTACCTCTTATGATGGATGAAGCTTTGGATTATCTAGAAAAAAGACAGGTATTTTCATTTTGCATTCAAAGTTCATTATTTTTCTATATAATACATATATAATGAGTCGGTGATCTATGCACTTTGTTATTTTGGTGTACATTAAAACAGTATTACTTAGCCATTTAGAAGTAACGCTTCTGTCTCTTCTCAGTTATTTTCAGATTGAATGCTGGAAAGTGTTTTTTAATTGAGTAAAAATTTAACACACAACTATATGATGAAAAATCTTTGTATGCGTACTTCTCCAAGACAGAAATTAAGGATTAGCTGTGCATTTAGCTTTCTAAACAAAATCTTGGTTTGTTCCAAAAAGTTTCTTAAGCATCTGTTCTTCATTAGGATTTGTTCTCTAGGTACGAAGCCCATTGTGAAGGTTTGTGGGGTTTGTTTTATTTGGGTTTTCTAAACAGTGGTGGTGTTCTGAGCTTGTATCTTTCACAACTAAATTGATTTTTCAGTTCTGGATGTTAGCTGAGGAAAACTGTGACAAGCTGATATGATGGAATACGCATCCGTTATGACAGAATTCTTGAATTCTGCTACCCTAATAAATTTGTTACATCATATTGCTGTTTATTTGCAACCATGAATGAGTTAACAACTGCTAGAGAGAAAAGAATGCTGATGCTTGAAAGACCTACTACCCACTTAAGAAATTGGATCGAATGCGTTATTTCTGTTTCTGTTTTCAAGAAACGAGATCCTTCATTCACTTATGAAGTCATAGTGGTTGATGATGGTAGTAAAGATCAAACTACAAAGGTAAGAAAAAGTGTCTTACCAAGTAATTGGAGGTATGGATTTCTGTTTTGCATTTATATTTTAGTACTTGAAGTAGTTGACAATTAAAATTCATGTTGTTTCTGAATACTTTCTGTCTTTATCCTGTATGCGTTGTGCATGTCACACACACGCGTAATTCTTTTGCAGATACTAGTGTTCTTGCCTGGTAACTGTGACAGCCATTTTCCTGCAGCTGAGATTCTAAGACATCTAATCTTAACTTCAAGACATTTCCTAGGAAATGTTCTGCATGCCCATAGCAATGTGAATGTGAACTCGAGGAAGCTAAAAGGCCTTTTAAAAGAGCTGATTTGTACTGCGATTGACAGGACAGCTGATGTTGTACAGCTCTTTCCCACACCCTTTGTGGCCTTATTCATTTAAAAATCCATGTGTCAGTAGCAGTGTTTTCAGAATAGTTGGGCCTATGCTTCGAGTTTGATGTATATCACTGGAGGGGAAGGCTGGCCAACTTGGGGGTTGTTTTGGCGTTTTCTTTGCTACTGTGTGGCAGGTTTTTGAGTTAGCTACTAAAAGGATTTCTGCATTTTCATTTACTTGCCTTAAGCTTGCCCGTTAAGGATTGCTTGTATGTACTTTTCGACCAATTTACATTCCTTCTAGCATCATTTCTAATTGCGCACACTGTGGTCATGGGCCTCTGAACTTGCCAGGACTTGAGACAACCTGTAGAAAAAAATAGAGGAGAAAACTCACGCTTTCTCTTCCCCACAACATGGACCAAAATGCGTGCATCCCTGTGGTGTGAAATGGGATTTTAGATCACTGCGGATTTTTGTTTAAAACCCCTGGTAGCAGCAAGACAAGTGATGAGAAATGGGTAGCGGTAGCAGAAAAATATTTTTCTTTGATTAACTGTTGGTGTTGGTATAAAAGGTCTCTAATGGTATGATAGAAATTCCATTAACAATGTGAGTTTTGGTCTTGGGTGAATGGGTTTCAGAATGGTGTGGGGGAATATCCTGTTCTTACTGAACACAAGTAACTTCTTCAGTCTTCTTGTGTTGACTGTGAACTGGTTTTTATTTCCCCAAACAGATTCCAGCAAACACTGGCAATGTTTTTGTGCCAACTGAAGTGGTTGTAGCTCTGTGGTATTAAATATTTTTTTTAAAGGGTGAGCAAATGTAAACTTCTACCTTGATTCCTGTTTGTGTTTTATGCTGATTTTTTGTGTGTCTATCAGGTTGCAATGAAGTACTGCAAGAAATATGGAAGCGACAAAGTGCGAGTGCTTTCTTTGGTAAAAAATCGAGGGAAAGGAGGAGCAGTCAGGATGGTAATTGATACTTTCCTTCTCTGTCTGAGCTACCTGTGCCCAAATATGCAGAAGACAGAACTGCGCTGATGGACATTTTTAATTCGATACATTAACAAAATGATTATCAAAAAACTGAGTACAGGTTCTGTAAATTCAGGCAAAAAATACTTTTCAAAGTAAACTCATTTTTAGCTCTTGGAAACAATATTTTCTTGCCAGGAAGATCAATAACAAAGAATTCTTTTATGTGAGAATTAAAATGAAAAAAAAAAAAAGTTAGACTTGTATTTCATGTTCCTGTTAGTTCCGCTTAGAAACAGGCTTCTGTTTTAAAAAAATGCCCAAACAAAGCAAAAATAAAACCCTTTACAGATTAATGTAAAGCTTTTGTAGAAAAAATACAGCTAAATTTGCAAACCTTGCTTTCCGGGTCTTATAGTTGTGATTTTAGAAATGGCTAATTAACAAACACTCTCGTCCAGTAAGGATTTTGGTTTTGTGAAACAATCATCTGCAGTCGATAGTAGAACCAGCACAGTTCATGCTTTCACATGTTAATTTTCACATATATTTTATCATAAAATCATCATGTTCTAAAAATAAAATATCTGTTATATATTTAGAAGGAACATTTTTTCCAGAGTTGAATGGCACCTTACTTTGTGAAAAAGAGTGGTATCATTTATGGGTTAACAGTAACTGACTTTATCTGTATTTTAAGCTCTACCTTTAATTTTATTTAATTTTAGTGAAACGTAACTGTAGCAAATGGAGAGAATATTAAATTACAACATACAGAGCTTTTGTAAGGGTTAGAATTTTGAAGTTATTCCAAGAGAAGGAGAATGATTCTCTGTATGATGCATGTTTGCCCTGCAAAGTATAGAGTGGATGTATATATTGCCACTTCCTTGACAGGTTTTTCCAAAGTCACGCTACCGTGGTTACAACAGTACTTTTGGCAAACCTGCTGCTAATTGTTTCCCTGTCTGGACCCCTTCAAAAATTGTCAAAGGCGTCTGACCAAGAATTTGGCAAAACAAGCTGTGAGACCTGTGCATCACAAATGTTTTGCGGCCATACCGTGACCTAAGACTTTACTTCTCAAAACTCATTTAAGATTACCTCTTGAATTCTCTTTGAAACCACGTTAGGTAAAAATAGCGCTGCATCCTCCTTTCCATAGCTCAGATGACAAAGAGAAGCCACCCGGTGCGGTGGCAGCTGCTGATCAACGCTTCTTTGTGCTCCCCTGTACCGCTGACTGTAGCAACTCCTTGTCTCTTGGGATTTTGGTTTGTAAAGCTTTTAGTGCGCAAGCTTCTCGGGAGAGGGATCGTTAACCTTTCGTGTTCATGCATTGTCTGTCGCTGTGGGGCACTACTCAGTCTGTGAAGTCTCTA